>KB663832.1:14008645-14064287 GCA_000349025.1 Anopheles minimus | reverse complement strand
AATGGAATGCATTGCTGGATGTCATAGGTATGGTTATTAAAAGTGCTCTCAATATAAGTGAACTGGTGTTTCCCAAGAAGTCTGAAGCAAGTCGGAGAATATTAGCACTAAAAAATAGCATGCAAACGATCTACTGGGGTGATGTGAAGCAATCATTATGCAGCATGTCTTTAAAAAAGTTTAAATAATCATTACCAGTGGTTTTATGATATTTGTGCATGTTGTTGTATGTGATGTGTTTAAGAGTAATTTTCCAATTGAAAGTAGTGTCCCGGTCCAGACGTTTTTAGTAGCGCTAGACATACCCCCGCACTCAACATTGAATATCCAGCTACGAGTAAAATCACAAAACCGAGAGACAAAGTCTCTTTGAAGGACTTGTGGTGTCACAAAACAAGTGTCCATGTTATGAAACGTTTTGTACTATGTGTCCCTTCATCACTTTCTCATTATTCATTTGTGGAACGATTGTTCCATCTAAAACTTTGGCTTGTAAAGTATTTAAAGCTACAATGTAGAGATAGTTCCTCCTAGCGCTTGAGGTCCCTTAGGATATTGCGTAAAATGCTATTATATATAATTATATATAATAAAATAATTATATATTATATATAATTATTGTATATAATTAAAAAAACAGTCTTAAGATCTATATTCGGTTGGTCACACATCTCAACAGAACACAGACTGAAGATCAGTATTCAAGTTCAACCGTTTCGGGAATTGGTTCACCTTGAACTAGAAAGACCCGTCATAAATATGGAAACCTTCACATTTGTTAGATGATGACCTAGTGAGATATTAGCAAATTTGTGAAAGCTAAGTTTCTTTTGCATAAAATCCAAAAAAACACAAATGATTCTATAAATAACTTCACGTTTCCACATGCACTCAAAACGCGCTGCAACATAATATTGAATTCGAAACTAAAACAACAGGCGATAACCCCGACAATCTCTACGTGTGGTACTCTATGCTGTATACGTACGGTTTGTACTGGCTGCTTGGAGGACTCTTTGTACTGATGGATTTGACGAACCGACCCAAATGGATGCGCAAGTACAAAACCCAACCGGGCACTAACGAACCGCTCGATTGGAAACGGTGCAAGGAACTCATGCAAACGATCGCCATCAATCAACTAGTTTACGGTGTCCCGATAAACTACTGTTCGTACCATGCCCTTAAAATGACCAGCAGCATAATGCCAAACGTTCGTGTGCTACCGACACTGGAAGTATTCCTGCGGGACATGATCATCTGCATCATTACCTGGGAGGTGGCGTTCTACTACACCCATCGGCTAATGCACACGAGCTTCATGTACAAGCACATCCACAAAAAGCATCACGAATGGAAGTCACCGGTCGCCTGGTCCTCCATATACGTGCATCCAGTCGAGTTTGTCGTCAGCGGTTTGCTGCCAGTGTACGTCGGGCCGGCCATCACGAAGTGCCACATATTTACGCTCACCCTCTGGCTAACGTTCGTGATGTGGGACACGCTCGGGGATCATTCTGGCTATCATCTTCCATTTCTTGGCAGCCCGGAAGCACACGATTACCATCATACGACGTAAGTGAACTTTTGAATTTTATTTTATTTTACATTATTGGGGTAACACTTATATTTATTACAATTAAAACATAGAACATAAAAGGTAAAAATTGACCATCAATAATTACCATCGCAGGGACTATGCACAGAGAGATTATCGGTGAGAGATAGCAGGGAGAAAGGAGATCGAGACGACCATATTCCCTACACATTAGATGCTGTCAATTCCCAGGCAACATTGAGTGTGCGGAACAAGCTGCGTACTTTTCAGGCCACAACAATTTACTTAATGACGTAGAATGTAAAGAGATGACAAGACATTCATTTTTAAGTTTTATCGAGAGCCTTCTAAAGTACCGGTTTCTAGTTTTATTAAACATATTCTAATAAATATTTTTTTCTATTTTAATGTTTAGATTCAACCAATGTTATGGAAATTATGGATGGTTCGATCGGCTCCATGGAACCAATGCCGAGTTTCGTAAGAAGAAGCAGTACCAAAGACACCATCGAATTTTCAGTTTTAAATCCGCCCGGGAGTTAGTACCAGCTAAATAAATTTCAGTTAAAAATATTAAATACCTATAGTGTAGTTTTTTTTTTGTATTAATTTGAAAGAAACTATTTCTTAATGTTGTATCTACCGTATACACAATCCATACTACACAACATCGACGGGTTTGTTGTACTGCATTTTATGATCATATGTTCCGCAATTGAAATCATCATTGTGACGAAACACTAATACCACACCATTGGTTCAATAAATGTCGAAGTAGTGCCGAAAGTAAGGTAGGTCACGCTATAGGCTCACGAAAGAAACCTTCAATTTTCCTCCAGTGCAAAAATAAAAAAAAACCGAAGATGTAGAAGAAAGTACGGCACACGATCCAACAATTTCGCCTCCCATATCGGTACAGAGTAGTCGGCAATATCAGTTACCGTACAACAATTACACTACGCACATCGAGAGAGATCGTTTTGTCGCTATTTTGACAGTGTGTGGACCGCGACGGGTGACTACTTTCGGGGCCCAAACAGAATGGAGTACGCGCAACTATTGCACGCTAATGTGGAAGTGGCATCGTTAACGGTAGCAAACAAGTCAACGCATGTCCAGCTAAATACAACGATTAGCTTCAATTACTTCGAAACCCAGTGGAACCGGTTGCTGGATATTATTGGTAATTGAAGTTCCTCTCACGCACGATCGCACGATCACGTCAGGAAGTGTCGTTTGATCCTTGTTTCTCTCATCTGCTCGATCTCAGGAGATGATCCCGACGTGCTGTACGTTTGGTTTCTCACCGCCTATACGTACGCATTTTTCTGGTTCTTCGGCATGTTATTCGTCGCGATGGATCTCACAGGGCGGCCACACTGTCTGCGCAAGTACAAGATACAGCCGGGCAAGAATGAACCACTGCCATGGCGGCGCTTCCAGCAGCTGGTGCTCACCGTGCTGCGCAATCAGTTCCTGTTCGGCATACCGACCAGCTATCTGGTGTTCCACAGCCGCAAACTGTTCACCGTCGAGATTCCACCCGTCCGTGTACTACCGTCCCCGTACACGATCGTGCAGGACATGCTGGTGTGCATACTGTGCTGGGAGATTGGGTATTACTACACGCACCGGTTGCTTCACAGTCGGCTTATGTATCGGCATTTTCATAAGCAGCACCACGAGTGGAGCGCACCGGTGGCTTTGGCCGCCATGTACTCCCATCCGGTGGAGTTTGTGGTGAGCGATCTGCTACCTGTCTATGCCGGACCGGCCATAATGCGAAGTCACGTCTTTACGACCATGATATGGTTCACGTACGTTACGATCGACACACTCGCGGACCATTCCGACTATCATCTACCGTTTCTGGCGAGCTCCGAGTTTCATGACTATCATCATCTAAAGTAAGTGTGCGTGTGTGTGTGTGGTAATAGCACTTTTAACCAGTAACATTTTAAATGCACATTTAACAGTTACGCCCAGTGTTTCGGCAACTTTGGACTGTGGGACCTTTTGCACGGTACGGCAAAAGAGTTCTTACGGAAGAAGCAATTCCAGCGACACCATCGGTTGTTCACGCTGCAGTCGGCCCGGGAATGGATACCGGAATAAGGAGACGTAGATTATTACCGCTTTTAGCGCATTCTTCTACCTAGTCCAACGTAAACGTACGTACATCTAGTGAGTAAAAACAAATCCCCTAATGCTCATAATTAAAAATAAAACTTTAAATTATGTCATCCTGCTGTTTTTTTTATCTCCTCTAAACATTAAAAATGCTTACCCAGAGGTCATCACATCTGCTTTGGAGCGTTATTCTAACTTTTAGCACCTTCCTCAAGATCGTACGAATGTTGTTCGCGCCTTACATGCGTGCTCAGCTGAAAAAATCAATAAACAAAAGACACCGATTGCGACACACACAAAAAAAGGTGCGATAAATGGGACCGAATGCCATCATTGGATGCGTGTTAATTTCACACATGATTTAGTTAACGTTTGCGCAACATTCCCACTGGACAAAAAAATAGAATTATTGTCAAATATGATGTAATCTGTACGCTAACGAGCCTTAAAGATATGAAAGCCGTTACAAGGGATAATCTTGCTTGCGAATGTCGTTGAAGTTGCAAGTTATCGGATCGCCGAAAATCACTGCCCAGTTACAAATCCATCCCACTAATGGAGTGGAAAGCGATCAATTAGTTATGGTGTGATGGTACGAACTAAAGCGTTAGCAAAAACGATGCTAAGATATGGTTATGCAACATAAACATGAATGGTTTTGGCGGGAGGTCTAATTTTTTTAAACATATTGCCTAACATAAACCGAACGTAATTATGCAACGAAAGTAGCAAACCAATTGTTTTATTTAGTCGTTCGGTTTTGTTCGATAAAACAAAAACAATCAAGCGAACAAATCGATTTGTAAATGTTCGCTTACCTTTCAGCTTCCTTCGGCATTCGACTGCACTTCACGAACCAATGCGAACCGCTCATCCGCGAGATGCTAGAGAAGGCAAATCGTTGCCCTTGACACTCCATAAATTAGCCCCCCCCCCCAAAATGGGTTCTCTTTGGTACATAATTATCGCTTTTAGAAGCGGTGAATGAAGGCGAAAGATTCAAACCATCGGAAAACAAATCTACTACCACGACATAATTACTTTAAAATGTTTAACGTACCGCCAAATGTGACTGCTTTCAATAATAATTGTAGGTACGATGGGAATAGGAAAGTGGACACTGTTAATTACACAGTACATGTAATGTAATTCGGAATAGATTTGCTGCTACTTTGAAGCCAAAAAATAAACAGATTCGACTCCATAAGAAAATCAGAGTAGATTCTTCCGAATTTGACTACGGATTCAACTTCCCGGAATTTATCGAGCTTTGAAACAAGATTTGGAATGTTTTTTTTTCCAAGGTTTCCTTACGATTTTCTAAGCATTTTTCTATAAATTTTAAAATAGTTTTCCAATGAATTTACCAAAAGTTTTCCACTATTTTCCTATTCCTATTCCGAATCCCGCGGAATTAAAGATTCCCCAGGCTTTTTTCAGTTCTTAATGGCGTTTTTCCATCCCTTCGTCTCAGTTTGGACCAAGGGACAGTCTGCTCTGTCTCTGGTCAAAAAGGCATTACAGACAGGGTCGTCCGGTATCATTCGCATGACATGACCAACCCAACGGAGCACTTACTTGTTTTACTTATCCGGCGCTACAATCGCTTCGGGATCTTGTCCTGCTACAAAAGTCCTCTAAACCGCCTCGAGCGCTTTCGTCTGCCAATCCAGTATCCTGGCGGACGCATCAACGCCATCGCTCCAACTCAGTTTGGACCTATCACGCCTCCCCTGTCTATGCTGACGGCCTAAAAGCACTTTAAGGACTGGGTCGTCCGGTGCCATTCTCATGACGTCCACCGGAGCCCGGTGAGTCTAATTCGTGGAGAAAGTTCGAATTTTGAGTGGAGAAGTTTCCTCAGACTGTAGTTATTGTCAGTGCTGACCATTGACCCAAGGTAGGTGACTTAAAAAAAGCGAAGAACTTTTTGCACAATTTGTATAGTTCGTCATATGAGTGGCTCCTACATAGCCTTTCAGCACATACTACTCATACACAGGAGACTGGTTCAGCATGACTTTGGTGTATGTTAGTAGTAGAACTATAACAACTTGATTGAAAGCTGTGGAATAACGGGTTGACGGCTAGCATCTTTGGTTTTCGGTGTTCGGATCTTCAACTTCTCTTCTTTTTTTGCTATGACACTACCGTTTTCTCCTGTGCCACCGAGCCGCTCCAAACTCTAGGGAGATGAAATATTGGCGGCAGCAGATTAGGTTGGTTGGAGGCCCTAGGCGTAATGCATGTTTGAGGCTCCAGTAGTTGTAGGAATTCTCATTGTTATTATAGGAATTGTAGGAAAATCATGGACTGAGAGGCCTTCTTTAATATTATTGCCACCCACAGATCTTCGACTGTACTAAGGCCCATGGTTATTACTGCTATCCTGGAGGCCTCCTCAGGGGAGTGTGGAGTGTTTTTGGTGGAGTCCTTCTGTTTAAGATCTATCTAAGCGCGGTCTTGGCTTTGTCATAATTTGTCTAGTAAGACTCTTTGACCGCTGAGGCTCCAGGCGGGCGCCTACTCCGCCCATAGCTTAATCCGCCACTGAAACATTGGAGGACCTTAAAAGTGTGATAACCCATCCGTAAGTCACCCTTGCGTTGGTAAGGATTAGGGGTTAGCAGGGCCGCTGCTGGAGTAGACATTATTTTGGTTTTTGCCTTGTTAACCTTTACCCTCAAGGCTTGACTCCGGGTAGGTATCAGCTACGTAGAATAATCGTAAATGTTGTCTATGTCAGCAGCGGATGTCAAGATTCGGATTGACTTACATAAGATGATCCTCGAAGTTTCCACTTCCGAGTCGCGGATGGACCTCTCTAGCGCTAGAGTAAAGAGTAGACAGGCTTACCCGTTCTCTTGGCGCAGACTAATGGTTGGCTTCGAGTTTCGGATTGAGTATTTGATCTATTGAAGTTTCACAGATTCTGTTAATACGTACATGTGGAAGGTTTTTCTAGTATTTTAACGACACTTTAATCCCCTCCCCGTTCAATAAATGGTTGATGTTATATAGAATAAGACTCCGGAACGTCCCGGGGATCCGGGAAAACATGGATTAAACCTATAACTGATGTACCGGATACAATATAGAAATATGATTCAAAGATAATTTCACGTGATAATGTATTTATTTTAAAAAAAAGAATAACATTTTATTCAAAGATTCATAATAATGCTCACTACTGTGAACGGAAACGTAAAAAAAGAGCTCAACATTGATATGCTCTGTTTACTAAGCATATGTTTCCATGGAAACGTAAACATGGTAGCAGATCCGAACATTATGGAAAATTCAATCAAGTGATAAGAAAAAGGAATGTGAAATATTCAATTAGCGAACGTAACGCCGTACGGAATGCAAATTACTTTACGCTGGTTGTGCACCGTATCCAACAGCAGATGTCGATCGATCACATCCAGCGATACGTACGACTCCCAGAAGTTTTCCACCACGTACAACCGATAGCCCTCACCGTACGCATCCAGATCGGCCGGTGTGCAGATGGTCTCATAGCGGATGCCATTTTTCAGCTGAACCGTGTTTCCGCGGTAGCTCCGTTTGTTGGCAACGTACGTACCCAAGCTCTTGATCGCCTGACGATTCTTGTCCGCACTGTTTGTGGGTGTAGCAACAGTTGGGGCGAAGACGGTTTTCACTTTCTTCTCACAGACGGCGTATTCTGATCCGTAACTGAAATCATCCCGACGGAATGTGTACGACGAATCCGGATTGAACTCCGCATAGCTGTTGACCCAAACGGTCTGGCTACGCAACCCGTACGCAACCTCAAACGTGAGCGATAGTTCCTCGGTCCAGAGCGACACGGAGCCTCCGTTGTTGGTGTTTGCCAGCGAAATCGCTTCCTTTGCCGTACGGAAAGCGTTGATGGCCACAATTGGACTTGGATTAACGGCATTAGCGTCCTTCGACAGCAGATACTGAACACCTGGGACAAAGGCAAGCATTGGCTTAATTTCGCTCCCATCAGTATCGCTTTGTATCAGCTGAGCGCCATAAGTTGTGGCCGCTTCGAGCGCTTTCTGTTGGGAAGTTTTCAGAAACTTGCTCTGGCTTTCGGTGAACGGTTTCAGCTTGGCCTTAACCAGTTGCACGAATTCATCCTTTACGTTCTCCTGCACCAGCACGCTACGAATGGCCCAGGGTGCGTTATTGCTCATCCACGCCAGTGCCAATCGATCGCTTGCCGATTCGAGATCGCACGAATCAAACACGATCATGGTGCAGTACGCCATATGAAGCGGTATTTCGGCGGTCAGCGCCAGCTGATCACCATCCTTGGACGAAAACGCTGGGTACTGTAGCAGCAGCTGGATGAACTCGCTTGTAATAGGATTTTCTCCGTAAAAGTACAGCTTGAAGCCGACGCAGGTTGCACGCATGGCCGAATGCAAATCCAGCATTATCTCGAACACTGACTTGCGCCGGTCGATCAGTACCCGGTGCTGGGCTTTTGGTTGATCAATCAAACCATCGTCTTCCAGATGCATGTAGCACTGCATGAAGTTCAGGGCCAGCTCTATCTCCTGCGTGGCTTCCTCTTTCGGTAGCAGCTGTACCGAGTTGATAAGGGCCGCCTTATGTCTAATTACATAGCCCATGAACGATTCCTCGCCCATTTTCACCGTGTAGTTATGGCAGTCCAGCATGATGGTGTTGGCAGTCTGAAACGTAAGTTTGTCATAAGTTTGCAGCTCAAATCATAGCTGGATAGTTTTCATTGCGTATTTAGTCGGTTCTACTCACAGTTATTCCGACGACGAGACCTGTTTTCTTTACCAAATCACGAAACAATGTTCTATTCAGCACAACTGATAATAGGAAAAGCGATAATCAAATCGGAGACAATCAAAAAGCCGGGAATCAGAAAGCAAAGCCGTTAGCAAGGTTGGTCTATTGACGATTTCCCGCTACCGAATGACGTTTGCTTGCAACTAAAAACACGTCAACAAATTTATTGATTTGAGAAGATCAACAACTGCTAACTTTTTACCAGAATTACTATCTAAAATTGTAGTACTTATCAGTTAAAGAAATACTGAATTTTAATCAGTGTAACATTTCAATAAAAAAAACACATTTGAAAACAATTCCCTGGATGATCGAAAAAGTCAAACGATGTTTTGTTGTTTATTTTTCGCCACCGTGTGACATTTGAGCTGTCAGTTGATTCACAGCCGGTGCAAAGTAAAATAACATTTCGCAACAATTTATTAGCAGATGCATTTCTCCTGATGCAATAAACATTTCTAAGTTAGTCAAAGAATCCGCCCCAAAAAAGTGAAACCACCATGTTCAATTGTTTACGGCTTACATCGTGCATTGCACGTAATGGTTCCAGCAAATTCAGCGCATTTAAAACCCTCACACCCGCCAGATCATTCGTGAGCAACGCCTTGCTAGTCAAACCGAACGGTGGAGCATTTACCGTTCGTGATGCAACAAAGGTAAGGATATCCTTCTGGGGGTTTTGCGTTTATTTTTGAATAGTAACGTTCTCTCCCTTCCCGGTTTTCACATTCCAGAATAGTTTACTAACGATAGGAAGGACATATCGCACACCCGTCAGTCGATACTGCACCAAATCGAGTGCACCGGAAAAGGGAACCAAAAGTGTCGGTTACTGGCTGCTGGGATGCAGCGGAATGGTCTTCGTTGCGGTCGTACTAGGTGGGATTGTGTACTATGAATTTGTCATCCAGTGCGTGTGCATTGTGATGGAGGAAATTGTAAAACGGACAGGGAAATAAATTCTCCCACTAGTGGCGAACATCAATGTGTAACATCTATTGGTCCGGTTTCTTACTAACCTGAAATTCTATTTTCAACGGATTGCATACCACAACTACGGCGGTGTTGCAGGTGGCGTCACGCGACTTACCGAGTCCGGCCTGTCGATGGTTACGTGGAAGTTGTTGGGTGAAAAAATGCCCCGAACTGATGCGGAATGGCGCGAAGAGTTTGACCGATATCAGCAGTTTCCCGAATTTAAGCTGTAAGTATTCACCACAACGTAATGGAAACTGTTTTGATAATGTATTTTCATCGTTTCTAATTTTAGCAAAAACCAGGACATCACCCTGCAAGAATTTAAGCTGATTTGGTACATGGAATACGGCCACCGTATGTGGGGTCGAGCGATAGGAGCATTTTACGCCATTCCAGCGCTTTATTTCTGGACCAAGGGATATTTTAACAAAGCGATGAAAATACGTGTACTCGCGTTTGGCGCTCTCATTGGTGCCCAGGGTTTAATGGGCTGGTATATGGTGAAATCTGGGCTTGAGGATCGATTCCACCAGGAGAGTGATGTACCACGCGTTTCGCAGTACCGGTTAGCATCGCATCTCGGCTTTGCATTCGTGCTCTACTCACTTTTCTTGTGGTCCGCGTTGGATAAGTTGCTGCCGGCACAGAAACTGATCGGTCAGATTCCTGCTGCCACGTTCCGCTTCAAGGGATTGGCACATGCTACCAAGGCGGCCGTATTCTTTACCGCTCTTTCGGGTGCGTTCGTGGCCGGACTCGATGCAGGGCTGATTTACAACTCATTCCCGAAGATGGCTGACCGTTGGATACCTAGTGATATTCTCGCCCTTTCGCCAACGTTGCGCAACTTTACCGAAAATCCCACCACGGTACAGTTTGACCACCGTGTCTTGGGCACAGCGACACTCACGCTCATCACCGGAATGTTTCTGATTTCCCGCCGACGAATGCTACCACCGCGCGCATACAAAGCGGCCACGGCTGTAGCAGCGATGGGTTGGATGCAGGTTGCTCTCGGCATAACGACACTACTTACTTACGTTCCCGTGCCACTTGCAGCTAGTCATCAATCGGGTTCGTTAATTCTACTCTCCTTGGCGATCTGGCTAACGCACGAGCTGAAACTGGTTAAGCGATTACCCAAATAAACCATTCTCTTAGCGAACATTGTGGAAAACGTTTTATTTTTATGTTTCAAACGGTTCGATTCAATTTAGTTACAAACCATGTTTATACACTCTTATGCTGTCCATCTACAAAGGATAAACGTGAGAAGCTTAAGCATCATCCTCCACATACTCGAACGGTTCCGGTGCTTCCGGTTCCTTTAGATCGTCATTCTTTGGGCCACAGGCGGCAACGGGCTCGACCAAAACTTGCTCGCCAGCGGCGGTATGGTTCATCATGATAATTCCCCCGATCGTGACATCCTTCAGCGGGGTATAGGACGTCCCTTCCGCAATGCTGATCACCTTCAACTGTTGACGCATAACACGGGCCGGGTTGGCTAGAATCTCAAAGCTAGGTTCCGGTTCCTTGGGCGTTTTGCTGGCCGTCTTGTCCGCTGCCTTATCCGTCGTGGCGGAACTTGAAGCGGCGGTATCGTCACCGGTAGCAGCCGCCGCTGGTGAACCTACACCAGAGCTACCCGATTTATCCTTCTTCTTCGAATCGTCCTTTACCGGTGTTGTGGACGCTGCCGTGGATGGTTTCGATTCCTCCTTTGGCTTGGCCGTTTCATCTTTGCTTGCAGCGGCAGCCGCATCATCATCCACTTCCATCTTGGTTTCTCCCGACGCTGCGCCTTCCTTCGCCGATGCGCTACCCTCCTTGGCTTCCTTTTTTTTGTCCCCCTCGCGACGCTTCGCACGGGCCGCAATCGAAAGCACGGCCGTTGTGACCTTTTCCCGTTCTTCGCGTTTTTTCTCCTCCAGCGGAGCAGGATACGCGTACAGCGAAGGACGTGCAGCCGATTTGAAATCGATCTTCGGCATCTTCAGATCGGAGTTTAGCGCGATAATGCACGTCGGGGTGAAGGCTAGCGACAAGCAGTGTGACAACGGGAACCAGTACCAATACTGCGTGAACAGCAGCATGCCTACGACCGCCTGCAGATTAGTGTGTCCGGTACGGGACTGCAGGCTAACCGTCACGTTGCGTCCACCTGCGTCGATGATACCTTGCGCTAAGATCGCTCCAAACTTGGCCATCACGTCCTCGTGCTTGTTGGTGATGACCTGCGTGTACAGCTGCCGGAAGAACGTTACTTTCGGGCACGTTTGGTCGGTGTGCTGGATCAGTATCATTGCCGATGCAATCAGCGCACCTTGGCGAACAAAATTAACCGGATCAAACTTGGCCATCGGTTCGAGCAAAGCGATCGCTTCGCGGGACCCGGTTCCAGCGCAAGCAATACCCAGCGCCATGGCAGCACCATACCGCACATGGGGATTGTACGATTCTGCCAACAGGGAAACCACCGATGGACACTGTTCCGGGGAACGGAACAGAATAAACCCGATGGCGGTAACAGCAGCCCGGCGAACATCATCATTCACATCGCTAACGGCTACGTGTAGCAGCTTCCGGATCGCTTGATTATTGCCCGTTCCACAGTACGCCATCGCGATCGTGTACATGCCGCTGCGGCGCAATACCGGATCCTTGTCGTTCGATAGCGAAGCCACCAGTGCATCCGCTTCCTCCAGCCGTGCGTACATCGTGAGGGAAATGCCAACGGCCAAACCACGGAGGATCTTTTCGTGCTGCGTTTCCTGCGCGTACGAAACCATATCTTCGATCGCTTGCGCATGCTTAGACCCGAGCATTAGCATTCCCATTGCAATACCCGCCGCCTCACCGGTGACCGCATCATCCTGGTAAAGGTTGAACTTTAGCTGCTCGTACACGTCCTGCCGATGCGTTCCCATCGCGGCCAAACCAAGCCCCAGACAGCCACCGTGACGTACGTTCTCGTTCTGAGCGTCCTTCAGCTGCTGCAGCAGATAATCGATAATATTTGCACCGTGGTTGGCATGTATCAGCCCAAGAGCGTACAGACCGCCACCTTCCGAGTAGCCCGAGCTGGGGCCGCTCTCCTTCGGCAGATAGCTTTGCATTAGTGCGAGCGAATCCGTTTCGTGTCCACGGTGAATTACACCGAGCGATGCAGTCGCAGTAAGCTTCGCCCAATTCGTTGCCCTTGCCAACCACTCGAGATTGTCGCGCAGGAACTGATCGCTGGTGGTACCGCTGTGCATAAAGGTGTTCGCAATAACGGTGGCCGTATGGCAGATTGATAGCCGAACCGATTCTTTCGTCGCGCGTAAAATCTGCAGATCGGCATGGTTGCTGCGAATCAGAAACTGAAGCTGTAATTCAATTGTAACCTCTCCCGACAATATACTGGCCAGCTTTTCGATGTTCTTCTGGTGTGTTTTTTCCGCCTCATTCAGACTTTCCAGTGTACGTTCCGCTTTCGGTTCGGCGACTTCCGCCGTCGCGTCGGTGGTCGTGGTGCCTTGCGGTTTGAAGTTGGAAATTAATGCGGATGGAATGGGTGCGGTAGCTTTCAGTGCTTGTAACACCTGCCCCAGATACTGCTGTGTGGCGGATTCGTACAGATCGAACGCAATCTGGTACGCCATCAGTACCGACGATTCGTTCTCCTTTGTCAGTCCATCCAGCACCTCCGCCACCGCAAGCGGATCTTCGAGGAATATTAAACACTGGCACATATTCACGTAATCCGGTACACCCGCATTGCGGTAAAGTTCGACCAAGCAGCGGAGAACCGTATTGCGGAACGCACGGTTCTGGATGAAACCCATGGTCACCTGGAACGCGTACGCCAACATGCCGGGTACATCGTCCGCCTTCATGATCGATGCCTCCACAATGTCCATACGGCGCGTTTCGAGCGCAATGCCAAGAGCCTGCTTGTACTGCCCATCTTCCAGACAGCGTTGGATCATGCGGTTTACGATTGCCTCCAGCCCTGCATCTATCGGTTTCGCCACCAGATTGTTCTCTTCCGCCTCGACCAGTGCCACCCGCAGCTGTGTGTAGTGATCGATGCACTTAGCAATGATCGTGTCCACGTACTCGTTCCGTGCATTCACGTCGAACAGATCCCCAGCACCGAGCGCGTAGGTTAGTGAATCCTCGAACGAACCCAGATGGTAGTACACTTTCGAGGCCACCAGTGCCGCCAGCTCGTGATGCGAGAAGCTTTTGTCCTCGTGCAGCATTTCAATCTTCTCGGCCGCTTCCGAGATTTCGGGCCAAAACTCACCCACGATCATGTTGAGCTTGTTCAGCGCAAATACCTTCAGCTCCGCGACCGGTTCATCCAGCAGGCATATGATGCCGGCGGCCGAGGTGATGTTCACCATTTTCGGTTAGTTCGGTTTGTTGGGACTTCGAATCGCTAGATAATTACTGCTCACAGTGCACCACTTTCAGAGGAAATAACACACAAAATTCACAAGCTAGCGCCGTCGATGACTTTCACAAAATTGCGTACAATGGACGAAAATGCTTCTGCTGACAATGACCAAACAACTCTCGACGCTGTCATTGTTGACAGATGCCAAAGTCTTGTTGTTGTGGTAGAGAGCGTTCCTCAATTGGTCGCGATATGCAAAAACGTCATCCAGCCGTTGCATGTACGGTGCATTATTTTTTTAATTCAAATTTCACCCAAATTCCCTCATCTGGGTTGACCCCAGAATTTGAACTATAAAAAGAAATACTATAGTTACAACGTAGGGTGTAAAGAAAAGATAAAAAAACACGTTTTCCATATTTGGCCTTCCGAACGTTTCATTGCCGTCATCCTCAGGTGCAGGTCGGGTTCAACGAACTAGCATGTCCATTTGTAAACCCAGCTGGGAGCTACTAAGGTCAAACCCAAATAAGTAATTCTCACTGGAAACGATCATCGCGAGGCGCAACCATTTGCATGCAGAGCGATACGGAGGTTCGATATAAGATTTTTATCAGTTATCCTATCGTTTACTATCTATTTTCAGTGCAAACAAGATAACGCCAGGTTTTTAATTTATTTCGTAACGATATTTATATATTTTCTGCAAATTTGCATGCTACATCATGAGTTTGTAAATCCCATTGCGCTCGTGTGTTTAAGTTTTGTGGAATAACTTAAAAAGAATACAAATATCATCGATACAGGGGGGAAAAAACCATTCTCGCTCAATAGGGTCAGTGAAGAAAGAATACAAGTTTGTAAAAAAAAATCTACTACTCTTTATCGCTACTCCTAGGGAACGTAAAAATGGGAAATCTAATCAACTAGCACTCAGTTTGCTTGGAAATACTTTTGCTCCTGACTCAACGATCGCGTCTCGCTAAAACAATTTCATTCACAATCGCTTATAATTCGTTTTAGATCGCCAATGTGTAGACAAACAGAATTTGTCCTATATTCACACAAAATAAACAACATCCCTCCCAGAACCAATTGCTGAATTCGTTCCATTCTTGCAAGCCTGTATGTTTTTTGTTCATTCCATCATGCTCTTCCTCCATTTTGCACCCATTGATGGCCAACGTACGTTTTGTTGAATGATTTTATGCTTGTGCCATAGTTAGGCTCCAATAGTTGGAGTTATATGATTCATGCTTACCGGTGGCACCAATATGCATGGCCACCATAGCGTTTGGCAGCGCCTGTGACGAGGGGTTCGAGAATTACTTCCTGCTAAGCCACATAAACGTCTTGAACAGGAAATAAGCCATGCCTACGCAGTACATAATTTTTTCCCGCTGTTGCCTTTGTACGGAATCGAGCTCTACCGCCAACAGGCGACGATTTATCTTTGCCACCTGGCGTCTTAGGTGCGTCAGTTCCTCTGAAGGTGTCAAATTCTCGACACTACCCCCGAAGGTTGGTGTTTCTTCACGCATGCTGAAAGTACGGAATGGAATTGAAACGTTATAACAAACGTATAGAAGCCCTTCCGCATGTCACACTTTCTTACCTCCTGGTTAAGGTGAGCTCATTGTTGTATTTCGAAAATGCGGACCGTTTAACTGGATCTCGGCTGTGCGAAACGGGTTGTCTGTAAAAGTAGGCATTGCTGCTGTTTGGATCCTCAATCGACTCCAGCGAGGCCGGCCCATAGTTATCCTCCTGGTTGTTATCTTTGGCATTCTCTTCCGGTTCGTCCGAAGCCGAAGGGAAATGATGCTCCGACAGCGTGATCACACGCGGTGGCGTTGAAACGCGTACGAATCCTGGATCCTTCGGGAGAATGGAATTCTCCAGCATTATTTCGCGGGGAGCTGATTTGGTGCCTGATGTAAGAACTGGCACGATTAGAAACCATTCGTTGCGCGTGTGTACACGAAGAAAGTAAAAAGGCATGTGAAGGGGATGTATGTTAGTAGCTTTACATAAACAGGCGTCTAATGGTTCTCTTTTTCTACATGGATGCGTGGAAAGTCACTTTCACGATGTTAGCTGGTTAGGCTTTACGGAAAACTGATCTTCTGCTCTTCACAAACCCACCAACAGCAACAAAAAACAACTCACCCAAATGCTGATCCTGTCCGAGCACCACGATACGATCCGGGACGGTCATATCGATCTTGTTGTTATAGTTCCACGAGTTAATCTCCCCGTTCCCGTTCGGCAGCAGATCCTGATCATCGCAGTAATCTCCGGTGGCACGGATCCGTTTCGGTACCCGCATCTGTTCGCTGATGTCGTACGTAAAGGCGGCATTCTGAAACATTGAGTCGTCGTCGTAGTTCGAGTAACCTCCAGGACTTATCGAGCGTGCCATTTTGTATGCGACCGAATGTAACAGATTCCGATGGGCACTGGATGCAGCTGGCTGCGAAACTATTTATAATGTGCGCGCTTACGAACGAGTCCGACGGCTGCAAAGCATCAATCGAGCACCAGGGCACAGGTACGGTTAAGCAAACGTACGCCTTTTTCGTCGTGTTGGATAATGTTTTCAATTTTCTTTTTGTTGCGCGGACATGGATATTTTCACTGTGTGTTTTTTTTTTCCAAAGCACCAATCCGTACTGAACTTCTGCTTGACAGCGGTAGTGACAGAAGCTTGGGATAACCCTCGGTGGAACCGCGCGTCGTATTTTTTATCTGCTTGGACGCACAATTTGGAACTCCTTGCGGGATGTTTAGAAAATTTGGTAAAAAAGCTAGGAAATACACGACCAAAGCTTCGCCAAACTGAGTACACGGTTTACATATTTGTGTAATTCGTGCAAGATTACTACATGCAACGTAGGTCGAAGGGATCGATTCGCCATGTTTACTCAATTTTGGCCTTTCCCCAGTTCTCCAGTAACAAAAGAGTATTAGAATTTACATAAATAACACGTGGGGCAATGTAAAAGTACCAAAACATTAGTAAAAACTCCTAATTTTTTACTTTTATGTTTTAAATTGATCGAGCCATCTTGGCCCATGTGCACCACAAATGTCAACTTTCTGTAGCTGTCAAAATAAGGCAAATAGACCAACCCGGTTTCCACTAGTCACCTTGGCAGCAAGCAGCACCGAAGCAGCGAATAGCTGCGCGTTCTGGGTGAATTTATTTTTCCTGCTCGTACTTCCGTCGGATTATGTGTGCAGCCAACGAGTGCAGTGTTGTGGTGCATTAAAAGTGGTTGTTCCGGTCGTAACAGCACATCCGTCGCGTGCGTCTACCTCGTATCGGTACCGTACACTTCACATTCTTCGTCATCGCACATTGCCTTGTCCCCATGCTTCTCCGCATCCTCATCATAAGCATGAGCAACAGCAGCAGCAGCTTCACTGTCGTCCTATCGACTTGAACCTATCATCATCGTCATCATCATCATCACCACCATCATCATCTCTCGATTTCTCAAGGTGCAGAAGTAATATAGCGCTGCTTTAAACCCAGACAGCACCCGCCGTACCTCGTGACGACAATAGTAGCAGCGGTGGCGCTTCATCGGTCATCCGGACGGTCGGAAAATATGGTCACAGTACCGTATTTCCTGTGCGCCTGACGATTGAGCATGTCCGCCGACGGTGGTGCTAGGAGCAGAATAAGGAAACGCAGGCGACGATGATGATGGAGGAGCAAATACGCCCGAACGCGCACTCGTTCGCCTTTTTGCCATAGTGTGGTGTGTGGTGGTTTTTTTTTTTATTTTTCGGATCGTGCGGTGTGATATTTTATTTCGTTCGTTTCGTTTCGGTACATTTTCAATTGCCCTTCCCCGAATCCTCACTTGCGTCAGGCCAGCGGCAATTTGCTCAACCTCATACACTTTGTGCGGACAGAGTGTGTGTTCGCGGCTATCAAAAAAAAATAAAAGTATCCGCCAAACCCTGTTACCGTGTCGTAATCTACGTGCGCGCGCGAGATTCGAGTGTCAAAGCAGGCCCAGCGTTGGAACAAAAATCGAACCTACTAAACGAACCAGATCGACTTTGACTCATATTCGTACCGCTACGGTGCGGCAAAAAGAAGATCTGCTGTATTCGAAATACCTCAACACGTTAGTGAATTGGTACAAAACGGTGCCGGGAAAATGCGTGAAACAAATTACGTTCACCTTGTGAGTGCAGTTAGTGCCCGCTGCGTCGTAACCCGGTATCAGCAGAAACAGTGTATCTCATCGGTGGTTTGCTCACGGCGTTATCACAAAGCAGGCCGCGCATAGTCCCTTCGCAAGAAGGTAGTGTTCAACAAAAGGCGGGGTGCGAACCTAGTTCAAGCGTGAAGCAAACCGGTAGGAAATGTGAATACTCACCCGCGGCAAGACTACTGCTAGTACCGAACACAAAAGCTTCGCTAGCTCACTAAGCTCACCTCACACAACTACCAAACAAAACGCACCGACAACCGGAAAAGTGCTGCTTCGCTGTGGTTTTTGCAGCAGACGGCCATCAAGACATCAGGAAACGGAAGGATTTCAAACAGCCCACTGCAGGGAGCTAAATGCTGTGAATTACCGTTTTGCCAACTAACCCCAACGTAGAGGGCAACGGTAAAAGGGAAGCAAAACAAACCCAGGGATCATATACAGGAGGGGGTGTATTATCGTAGAGAGTTTTTGTGAAACCAATTAGCGCACCGGGAAAGGCGCATCCTGGCCGAGAACGAGAAACCCATTCTACACCAGTACCCGCAAGTCGTAGCAGACTAACCGTGCGCCATCGTAATGGGTAACTGCATCGGCATCAATCGTAACGATGAAACGCTGGACCTTGGATCGAATAATGTGTCCCGGCCAGTTACGGGTAAGTCTAGCGATTAAGCTTCTAACAACCCAAAGATCCTTCCCGTTCCCGTAAGGGTGTTTTTCTTAAAGGTCCACCGTAGGCGGTTAGAAATCGATAACAGACAAAGTCGTGTATACGGGTAAAGTCTCCACCAGCCGGGAACTCCTGTGCCAGAAATACATCACCATGTCAGTCACACGAATCGTTCGATTCTTGCTGCGAAGTTGGCCTGGGGGTTTCCGGATTTGCATATTATTCACATCGTGCGTTCTCCCATCGTGGGTTAGGACGGTAGTGGCGGGTCGAGTTTGTTCATGGTTGACGGTCCAAGACGTAAATATTCATCCGCCAAGCGAACGGTCAAGGCACGGGGAAGAGAAGGGTGACCATATCAGTCGCAAGATCGTAGAAAAATAATCAGCCACACGACGACGACGACGACGGCGGCGACGGGGCTCGACCGCACTGTTGGGTACTGTTTGGAGTTGCACTAGAGTGTAACGGATTCATTCAACACAAAAACCCACTCGAACGCTTCATGATGTGAATTTTAAACCACATCCATTACAACCATTTTCGTTACATTACCGCATTGTTTTGAGTGTGTCACGATGGGGTGGGGACTTGCAGGCGTTTGCGATTGTGATAATACAGCTCCTCGATCATCAGCATTAGGATGATCTTTTACTTGATAATGATCAGCAACACAAGAATTGATTCCTTCATTAGAAGTTCTAATTTCGATTGATCTTTTCTTCATTCGCCTGCTAAAACTGACCCAATAATGCACCAGGTGATAGTACCCGTGGAATGGAATGCGGAGGTCTGGGCTGAGCGTGCTGTACGGGGGAAACGCCTTTTACTCCACCCCACCTAAAACCCGCACGGTGCGTTCGCGACGCGGCGTCCTTCAAACACTTGTTTCAATCATTAATATCACAGCTACACCATGAGCCGCGAACGTTTCGGTAGCCGCTTGGTGTGATGGTGCGGCTGTGCTATTTTTGTTATTAGTTCAGAAGCAGCAGCAGCAGCAACGACGACGACGACGATGATGATGGTGCTGCTTGAATGACACATTTTGAAAGATCGAAACAAGCGAGGGAAAAGGCACCCAAGGGGAAGGTCGCCCGTTTGGTAGGAAGGAAAGGGCCGAGAAACGCTCGCGGATTTGAAATTTGCGTTAAATGCGTGTATGTGGGCGAAGCGGGTGCGTAAATGCCGTCACGTTTCTCATGCAGGCACCGTGCGTATGCGCTTCGTACACGGTACAAATATTGTGCGAGTGGGTCCTTCTGTAAATGACACCCGTTTACGTTCGATCCAATCGATTCCATTTCGGTACTGGGAGATTTCACTTCCATTCATACAATGCGAACCAAACGCGTTTTAATGGATATCCGATTGATAAGTAAGCAGTACCTTCAGTGACATGAACGAACAATCATACCGAGCGGCAGAAGCGAGCAAGGGTTATATTAATATTGATTAGTTGAGGAATATTTTATCATTGGAATGGCTTACATTTTTATAGGATCTTTAATTCCTCATGCGTTTGAATGATGTTTTTTTTTTAGTGCTGAATTCTTTTGGGCTGGTCAAATAGCAGAGCAAGAAACGCTTGAATTAACACCACGCCTGGATAGCGTTGAAATTAGAAGTGGTCTGTACAGAACTGATTTATGAACTGAGTTAAGATCGCATAGAGATCATCCTACAAATACTGGATTAATTATTAATAACTTATAGTTTCATTTAAATTAAAAAAAAACACTTAAAACGCTGCAATTCAAACCGGAACATGTTAAGTTCCGTATATAATTGATTATTAACTACGAAATAATTAGTGGATACTAGAAATAAAAGCAAGGGGTTTCTTACTATGTGATAAAACCACAATAATAATCAAACCAGCAGGACGGTGCTGATAGCCGAGCGATAGCTGTGTCGGTCTTCACATGGCAGAACCGGGGATCAAATCTCATCTTGAGGACAATTGACTATCCAACTACGTTATTATCAATAACCCCAATAAATCATTATATTGCTTACATGAACAAACAGATTGTTAAGCTAGAAGAAGTTAGTAAAAGGAAGAAGAATTCTGCTTTAAAATGTTTGTTCATTTCATTACATATGTATGAAAACAGATATAAGAAACAAAAATAAGAAAATCCCCAGATAATTAAGATTCAATTACCCACTTATCTCGATAGATGTAGTATCTTAAAGCTTACGACGACAATGCATCCCTATAAACTTTTATCATCATATTGCGATAGCATTGCGAATAAACGCCCTGACGCAAGCAAGCAGCAGAACACTTCAGAGAATGTAGATCATTATAGAGCTTCTCATAGAGATCAAACCCGTCCGGCACTAGGGCTTATTTGTGCGGATCATACATAATATCATCATTCAACGCTATGATAAGAAAATATGACATATTTAATGTCGCTTCCTTCCTTTTCGTTTGCACAACAGGAACGACATCCAGCTACGTCGGTGTTCAGCGCAAAAACCATCCACTCTGTCACGAGACAATACGCTGGAAATCGGAAGTGCCATTAACCGAGGGTCAGCTGCGGAGTAAGCGGGACGAGTTCTGGGACACGGCACCCGCGTTCGAGGGCCGCAAAGAGATATGGGACGCGTTGCGGGCCGCGACCAGCGCTGCCGAGGCGCTGGATTTTCAGCTCGCCCAAGCAATACTGGACGGGGCTAACATATCGGTCCCGAACGGATACCTCACGGAATGTTACGACGAACTTGGCTCACAGTATAAGCTACCAATCTATTGCCTATCATATCCCGTCAACGTGGTGAAGGAAGATTACGGATGTGACTCACCGGCAGAATACTCGGAACCGGTTGACGGTGGTAAGGGTTTGGGGGGGGCGGAAAATGGAGCTCAATAAGAAGATCATTATAAACATGCTGTTTTCTGCATCCCGTTTCAGGCACGGAAGTGATTCTAAAGCTGCGCTTATCGTCAACATGTACAGATGTGAAGCTGCCCGTTTACTCTAAGGACACGATCGGGCAATGTAAAAAGAAACTTCAGGTGCGTATTACATTCCATTAACCTCGTGAGTTGCATAAAAGTGTCGCCTCGTCGTCTACACTGTTCTGGAAATACACCTGTTCACTACATTTCGTTCTATCCCCGTTACATGTTCATGCCTGTTACAACAAACGACGGAATTATCGATTTCTCTTAAAACTCTTGATAACCTTTTATCCTTCCATTACGGTCAATAATTAATTCTTTACAATTGTCTGGTTCTATTCCTTTTTTTCCTTCCTCGATATTACATTGTTTGCCTGGTCACGGTACGCCGTGTACTACGGTACCTACACTTCAAACCGATTGCGCACGATGCATCCCTAACGACGACTGCTGACGAACGTAAACTGTGTCCCCCTGCTCCGTGGTACAATCGCGTGCGTACCCTTCATTAACTGCCAACATTAATATCTTTCGATGCCCAACCACAATAAAAACATCGTTTCCGGGTTTTCCTGGCCTGGCGTATTGTATCTTGCAATACCGTACCGCTTCCGCTGCTCCTCACAAAACCGCTAACGACGCCTTGTTTGGAACGCGTTGTCCAATGTAGGCTCAGGAAGGAATAGATGCATTTACTCAGCGATGGTTCTACGGTGGCAAATTGTTAGGTGATAAAATGCACATCGATGAGGCCCACATACAGCCCGGATACATTGTGCAGGTTATTGTAAATACCGAGAAGCAATCGTCATTAGCCATCAGCTAGCCAACGGTGCCGTTAGTCAGACGATTGTGGAGCGCCACCACCAGGAACGCGTGCGGGCCGGCATTCTCGGCATACCAGCCTGTCTACTGTAAACTAATGTAACTTACCAGCTGATTCAGTTAGCGGCGGCAGCAGCAGCAGTAGCAGCTGAAGCATTGTGTAATAGTACAGCTGCTTTTACTTCTATGATTACTACGTTCGTTAGCATCTTCCGGACGCCGGTGTACACGGTACGGAGGAAGCGCAATCGAAACAGTAGAGTAAATGTTACTTGCTACACTAGGAAATGCTACTAAGCAAAAGTCTCCTTGAACGGATGCACTCTGTACACATTTCGTTGATACATATATACTTACGCGCATATATCTTCATACTTACTCATAGAACCAACCAAAACCGAGAAAATACTAATCGAAACGATGCAAATAATACTGAACAAAATCAAACTCTGCTGCGAAGGATCCGTACCAATTGGATCCTTTTCCTACTACTCATGATTAGCTATTTAATGGTACCGTAAAACAGACAGGCAAAATCAAACAAACCAACTTGTGAATACAGATTTAGTTTTTAAATGGAACGTAGTGATGAGGATGTCTGTAGATTATATAAATATAATACGCTCGGACATGAATGGTGCATTAGCAGCAAAGAGAGAGAGAGAGGGGACGAAAAAATGGAAGCGGGGAGCTAGAGAGAACAGGATGAGCAGCAAAGTGTGTATCGGTGTCAGCACGTGCAAATTTTGCAAAACTATTGGAAACCAAGTGCAACACAACACTACTACTAGCGCAAGTGCAACACCACGTGCATGTAAGCATTACTGTAGTGGAATGATAAATATTGATATTAACAAGGTTTAATTTAAGCGAACTGATAGTTAATACTTTTAACGTTAGGCTATACGTATACATATATGAATGAGCTAAACAAAAAATAATATATTTGGAGATAACAGAAGCTATTTAATTTGAAATGTTATAGTATGTAGCAGTTATGGCTTCTTTTAGTAGCATCCGAAAGATATTCGCTATAACGGGAACATCCATTTATTACGTAACGCTGAAAGGGGCATGAAAGGAATCAGATAATTCTCTTCTTCTATGGCACTACAACGTCGAGAACTCTTCGATCGAATGGGATTCGACACCGCTATCTCCTCGGCCACCGCACTCAGATAGTTTTAATGTATTATTAATGAATGCCAACTCTACAACAATACAGTGAAGACATTGCTAAGTCCTATAATTTTACCATCAGAGATAGCCGATCCTGTATTTCAAACATTTCGGTTCTGGAGAAAAGCCAAAGCGGCGTCCAACAGGAAACTTTATTTTTGGTCTCTCAACAGCGAAAGTGACCGTTAAGTCTAGCATACGCTTACAAGTATAATGCGAGTATCAGTCGAGTCGTACGTTGATAGCGTCTACACCAGATCAGCCGAAAAAAAATAATCTTCCATTGGGAAATTGTGGTGATCGCCGAGTTGTTTAAAAAGGTCACGAAAAATACTTAATCAATTGCAGATTTTCATCATGAATCAAACATTGATAAGGATTTGACAAACTGATATAAAGATACTCATTAAAATTAAACTTTACAATGAAGAATTTGCAAATATGTGGAATGTGGCAAATGAGGAAGAGATTCAAATTACAACCAGTGTCATCATATGTTATATTGTGATTCAATGAAGAGTACTACTAAAAGACATTTTTTTACACAGAATTTTTAGCTTTTTTGAGGGGGAGAATGGTTCTTTAATTTAAAATTTAGTGACAATAGGTAGGAGAGGATAAAAAACTTTTTTTTGCGTTACGTAATAAATGAATGTTCCTTGAATGATTTCATAACTCGCTCCTGGTATTTGCTAGAATCTCGACAGAATGCAACATTCAGTTGGAAGTGGTTGAAATCGTTATCGCCAAGTCTCTCAAAAACAATGTGTAATACAATGCATTCGGTCATCATCAACTTGTTTCGCGTTGTTATCAAACACAGCACATACTCAATATGTAAAACATATAAAAATAAGTCTATCAATTTTATTGTAGAGTACAATTTTCTGTAAACATCACATTCGAGTTCCATTACATTTCGCTTTCGAGATTCGATCGCCCCTTGTCCCGGGGGTCACCAAAACTCGAAAGAATTCGAATAGCAAATAAGTAAAGTGAAGTAAAAAGAGCATGCTGCATGACCGGGCAAGCGGACGGTGTGAGCACGTTGTACGTATTTACAAAGAAATCGCTTAATTTTGAGAAGCAACATCGATTGATTGATTCGTCGGCGAAACCTGTGGCAGTGTTTTCGTCGTTGCTCGGCAGTGCTTACGTTCGCGTAAGCTGTACAACGCTAGTAATTAAATAAATATCCTACGCTCCCGAAGAATGTACATTGTGGTGTGTCCTGCAGGTATACTTCCACTTGTCTTGAGTTGTCGGCAGTGATGGTTTGCAAACAAATTGCCACCCGAAAGTCGTGTAGGAGATGGACGTTGAAACGATCCCATTTGCGCCTAGGTTTGCTAAATTGTTCTACGTTGATGAGTATTTAGTGGTAGTGTTTACGACGTAAGCTACTGTGCGTCTTGCGGTTATAATCATTTTGAGCTTTTTTTCTTGATGCTGTTCCAGTAGAGTCAATGGAACACAGGAGATTGAAAACATCATGCAGTTTTGCCTGTTCAAGGCTAATAACATGCTAGCTTTGTCGGGTAATGACTTGAGTGAGGTCTAAGCACAATCTATCTATCGTATATCTGTAAAGATTTTTTTTTGCTAAACATTTTTCTTTCATCTACTTCACACAATATCTTAACGTAATATCGAGTCTATAAATTAGTGTTCACAACAATCACACTTCACGCGTACTGCATTCGTTCAACTCGCACGATTCTCATTCGCTCTATCGTAGGTAGGTAGTAGTCGATCATTTTTCAATCAGACAGTTCCGATATGCTGATCGTTCGGTAGATCGGATCAGTACACTCCGTAGTAAGTCGATAGTGGAGTAAAACATCTGTTTATGAACCTCACAACCGTGCATTACCATTATTACCCCAGGTGACCTGATTTCGTGGCTGCATGCGCAGCGAGTTGCGATCGTCATCTTCGATGACTGGTTCGTAAGCCTGGTTCACTTGTCCAGTGACTCCGTAGATCTCACCGCCAGGACCACCGTTGACATTGAAGATATCCTTCACGCTAACACCGGCATTTGATGTGCGCGTTGGCCTAGCCGGGGCATTATTATTTCCCTGTAACGATCAAACAAAACCACAAGTCAAACTCCATTCTACGTTAAGTCTTTGCGGATAATGAACCAAGTTTAGTCCTTACATTCGGCACTCCGGTAATGCCGTACTCGTTGTTTGCGCCAAGCGTTTGCATCTGCGATTTGCGTCGTTCGGCCATCACCGAGTTCTTGCGAACCTCCAGTGCACGTATCGTTTCCCGGCGCATGGTCATCCGACGTGTAAGAATCGGTGTAGCCGTGTTATTTTCATCAGCTGTCAGCTTCAGGAAACGTTTCTTGAACGCCACATCGAGTGTTCCAATCTGGCGCCGTGGTTGACGAGCTTTCTCCAGATTCTGAATGGTTCGACGTCTTGCGATACGATCCGGACCACTGCCAGAGTCGTTGTCGTAATCTCCATCGATTCCTTGCAATCGTTGCAAATTTTTGACTATCTCGACAGCGTGCTAAACAAAAGATTTATATGGAAGGTTGATGATTCGCTAGACTCCAATAAAAAGGCAGATCGTAATTCCGTCGTAACTTACCTTATCTATGAGAGCATCCTGCGACAGCTCCTCGGGTTTCTTGTTACAGGCCCAGTTGAGCTCCGTCGAGGCCAAAATGTGCGACAACGTACCGAAGCGATGGAACATCATGGCCACGAACTGAATGATCAGAATCAATGCGAAGAAGAACACAAACACCAAACCGATCGGTTCCAGCTGGAGATACTCCTTCGAGATGTGAACCTGTGTCAAAATGAACAGCATTCATTAGCACAACCAATTTTTTGCACAATGGAACGATGAGTTTTGTGATTATTGAGCATGAGTGGTGGTTGTTATCACGCATTTCGTGCCTTGGGGGAGGAAATTATAACAGATAACAAGAAATCAAGTGCACGATGGGTTAGTAGGGGGGAGGGGTTTTTAAAAAAATTTCACAATTTTGTTAGCACATTATCGAACGAGGTTATTAAAAATTTGGATCTTCAGCCAAACGGGAGCAACGGGGAAGGTCATTGAAGTAGGAATGTTCGATAAACCGTAGGGTAATTGTTTGCGTCCATGCAAGACATAGCCATGCAGTTATTGTACTGAAAATCAAGCGTCAAATTGTCATTAGAGCCATTTTTCATAGATGTCCGTGGAAGGGTCAGTTTCAGCGTTTATTTGATGGCAGTGCAGGTCTTGCACTTCCAGAAAGCCATGCTGTTTAAATGGCACCAAGAAGTAAAACATGCATGCAAAATTCTTTCTTAGATAACAGTCTCCATTTATAATGTGTTACGAAGGGAAAAAGGAAGAGGAGTTTTATATCTTTTGTGATTTTTTTTAGCAGAAATGCTCTGGATATGGATAGGAACTTGAGCTTTTCAATCTCTGGGAGGCGTTTTTTTTTTTAACAAAAGATGCTTTAACAACAGCAGTTAATAAAATCTTTAAAATTTTTACAACTTTTCTTTTGATGTACATTAAGTTTTATAGAACAAAACATTTAAAATCGTTCAGACACACAAAAAGGAATGTTCGAAAAACGGGATAAAACAGGTTCGTGCAAAGGAACATTAGAGAAGGATGTTAATTACATTTTGAACGTTACCACTTAACAATAATTTTGTGAATGAAACAAATAATCGAAAGTATTACATGCACCCGAGATGAAGTTAACAGTTTTGTTATCCATAGAGTCCCCAACCAACAAAAACAAAAACCCATCAGTTATTGAATCGCGTCTGGGCTGGACCAAAATTGCATTAGATGCGGTAGGTTACGCAAAAAAACCCCAACAATCAATCCATACCACCGGGATTGGGTTCCATTTGCAGGAAGGATAAATTTGCACCTGTTAGAACCATGGTGTGGATTTTGGGAGAAAAGAGTATGGAACACATTCACCAGCACCGTGGTCAGGAATTCCCCCGGGAAGGGATGGGCAAAAAACAGAAACATTAAAAAAAACACAACATGGGACAGCATCCCGTTTGAAACGGGATTACCGGGGAGCAAAACATAGAAGTAACAAAACATCGTTATGGAAGAACGTGAGATTATGGTAGTGAGCAAACCTCGGCTGTAACTTCGTCATAGGTAATGTTCGTTTTGACGCCCAGCGGCCAAATGATGTGCAGCTTGTCTTTGTTCAACTGCAGCAAGAACACGATCAGGACGAACAGTGCGTTGAACATGAAGAACGCAAACACTGACTTGTTACGCAGTTCTTTCAAATCGACAGCAATTCTTGCCTGGATAGGTTGCAATTTGCAATGTCGGGCGGTTTGTGACGGCATTACGATCGATTTCGTTGTGGTCAGTGCAGAAACAAATGCAGCGTTTGACGTTGTTGTTGTGGTTGTTGTACGTTTGCGTAGCATTTTTGGGGTTTTGGGTCGGTTTGTTTTTTGGTGTTGCCGAAAATGGTGATATAGTGTGGTGATGTTGTTTTTTCGTAAACAGTGGAGCAGATTTTGCGGATGTCAGGTGTTTTCAAATTTCGAATATCCATACGCAGTCCGAAGAGGTGAAGAAAAATAAATGGTGGTAAAAAAGAAAAACGAAACGGAAAAAAAGAGAAAACTGCAAGTTAATAATACTGTCCCGAATGGAGACATCCGGCGTTACCATAGCGTGGGGCAGGCGTTGACCCTGTTACTAAAGAAAATAAGTTCGCTATAGTGTGCACACCGGTGTCTCCAGGCGTTTACCTCTTGCGTCGCTTCATCATAGGTAATGTTAGTTTTAACACCCAACGGCCATTTGACGTGGATGTTGTCCTTGTTGAGCTGTAGCAAGAAGACGATCAGCACGAACAGTGCATTGATCATGATGAAACCGAACACGGCGGAGTCACGCAACTCCTTGAGATCGTGCGCAATACGTGCCTGTGTGGGAAATTGGACATCAAACAAAATAGGTTAAGTTGGTGACTTTGGTCCAAAAGATCCATCCACGTACCTGTTCTTCCTTGTTCTGATCAATCGGATAAAGATACTTATCGATCAGATCCTTCCAGAACTGGATCTCCGTGCTGGAAATAAAGTCAACCTCGCCCTTTTTCAAATCCGGATCTTCAATCCAGTACGGGTTCGTTAGGAAATCACGTTCATCGCGTTGCATCGTCGACGTCTCCGACTCCTCATCCTCATCGTCATCCTCTGTGTCCTCGGCAACCGACCCAAGATGGTGATCCTTAGAACCAGCCGACGCCGTTCGCTTCCGTGTATGGTGTCCGTGGGGATCGATGTGTTTTTCGAGGTTTTCAATTTTCTTCGTAATTGCATCCAGCGCATCAGCAATGTGAATGAGCTGTGCCTTCTCGTCGGTCGTTTTGCCGTGAGTACATAGCAAACATCGGAACAAACCAGCAATCGATATATCGATCGAACCTTCCTCATCTGAACCGTTTCCAACACCGCCCTGCAGGAATCCGAGCAGCGACTTTTGCTTTACACGTTTGGCGGCCTCCTCGGCGTCTTTCTTTTCCTGCTCTAGCTCCTTCTTCGTTTTCTTGGCGACCACTTCACGGGTACCCCAGGAGACAACGTTCAGATTGATGATGGAGTACAGAATCAGCAGCAGGTACATGGATGGAATCGACAGCAGATAGATGATACCGGAAGCGATACACCAGAACTCCTGCGGATGGAGACAGGCCGCTATAAAGAAGGACCCCGTCATTGCTATCAAGAAGATGGCCGATGGTGAACCGATGCCGTCCTCGCCCAGCTGCAACGCGGTACCAACGATTACCGCCATCATGATTAACGCATACACCGTGGAAAGTATCTGTGCCACCAGCAGCTGTATGTTGGACTTGCACGTGAAGCACACCAACATGAACAGCAATATCGGTATGATGTTGTAGTAGAACGAGGTCCAATTGTCAATCTTGAAGGCCGCCACAAACGCACCCACCAACATAAGGAAAATGGTTCCCGGGCCCAGGATCGTACCGCCCATCAACATCATCTGGTAGAAGATGTACAGCAGCGAGATGTTGTCGTTGATCTTGATCGTACGCCTGTAGTCCATGAGCAGATCCATAATGTTGGCGATGGTGGACGGTACCCAACGGCGACGCTGGTTGTAGAACTCGTTGAAACCTTCCGGGCAATGTGTGTATGCGTCCGAAGCAGCCGAGTATTCGACACGGTAGCCACGCTGCAGCAGCAGCGTACACAACCAACGATCCTCACCCTGATCGTACTGCACATAGTGCCGGGCCTCATCCGAACGTGTAGTGTATTTCCGCATCACATTGTCATCCATCAGGCCTTTTCCTATGGACAATAGAGAGGCATTAACATCTCGCTTCAAAATTGCAAAAACAAATTGTCCTTACCTCTGAACAGTGAGAAACAACCAGGACTACAAAGTACACAACCGATCATGTGCTCCGTTGCCTTCTGCAGCCAATGGCCGATAGCGTACTCGAACTTCTGGTACCACACCATAGGCCCGGAACCGATTGGATGAATACGTCCGCATGCCGCGCCCAGGTTCTTATTCTTCTTCATCAAATCGATCAGCAGCGTAACGGCACTCGGGTTAAAATCAATGTCCCCATCCAGTGTGAGCAGGTAGGTGTTTTCCGCCATCACTTCCTTCCGATCGACGGAAATGGGCAACTCCATCAGCCGGTGTCCGAGCAGATAGTACATGTACATCACCTGTGACCAACGCTTGCGGTGCCGAATGCGATCCTTATCCTTCAGATGTGCAATCATCTTCGTTTTGCCAGGCAGTGTCCACACCAAACGCCCACCGTAAGGGGTTGGATATTTTTTCGGTGGTCGCAAACGAATGTTTGTCTGATGTACTTCCGAGGCGGCTTCATCGATGGTATCCACCAGAATCTTCACAAAACGATTACATTGGATATCGTCATCACTGTGGTCGGAGATTTCAAACGCGTCATCGAAGAAGATGTGTGCTATGAATGTCCAACGATAAAGATAAAACATGAAATTGTTAAGCATACATCTTTCGAACTCTGTCCGAGCTGGGGTTACTTACTTTCAAATTCGTAATAGTCCGGATCGACGATGCGCAGATACTTTTGTGCGACGCGCCGAGCGCACTGGTCCTCATCCATGCGCATGATGGACTTGAGGAACACCATCATCTCTTCCTTCGTTTCGTGCCAAAGCGTTGCACACGCGTAAATGCGTGTGATGTGATCCGACGACTTCACGCTGGGCCGTGGCAAGGCCGAACCGTCCGTGTGCACCGAGATGGTTTCATAGTACTCATCGCCCTTTTCTTTCTCGATTTCCGCGAGATCCTCCGTCTTCACGTCCGCCTGATCGTCCCGCCGTCGATTCATCGCCATCGATTGATCGATCAGCAGTGCGTTGTACATCGGCGTCACGAACAGCTTCTCCGTGTTGGCCAAACGTTCGCATTTCGGCGTCCAGATGTGCAGCGTGATCCAGGTCTGCGAAAGCAACCACAGCAACCAGGCCCACGCCATCTGGCGTGAGGCAAAATCATTCAACCGGAACACGGGCGGACTTTCGAAGAACAGATAGTCCGGAATGGAGCCGTGGAAAAAGCACGGATCATCGTTACGGATGCCGCAGGCGGCGATAAGCAACGAGATCGCCACCGGGACGGTGAGATTCACCGGGAAAGCGTAACTGAAGCCTTGGATCAGGATCTTACACGCGAACTTGCCAAAAATGTAGCACAGGTACGCGGCCAGTATCTGGATGATGAGCACGTACGTTACCGTATTGTAGGCGGCATCAATGTCGATCGTATCCACCGCTTGTGCAGCTTCGACCAGATCGGGTAATGCGGAACTGAATGGTAGTGCTACCTCTTCCACCACGATCTTGTGCGGACCGTATCCTGCTCCGAACAGCGAGAAAAGGTTCGCGACCTCATCTCCACGTATGAACAGTATTACCAGCACGAAACAGAACAGCAGCAGGATCTTCCAAACCGACAGGAACATGTAGGTGAAGTAGCGCGTTTGCTTAAGATCTTCCTTCACACGGCCCAACGATCGTACGAACGAGAATGGGCTCTGCGGTGAGACGTAGTTTTCCCACCATCCGCAGGAAGTCAGTAGTGCCGAAATTGGAATTAACCAAAGCACTGGCCGGTTTTCCAACAATGGCCACACGACAAAGCCAGTAATTTGGGCAGCAATTGCAGCCAAATCGACGATCGTTTTAACCGCCCGTTTACCTTCTTTGTTGGTGCGTGAAAACAGTCCCAACATACCTGGAATCAAAGAATCTGAAGATTAGACACTTCCTACGTGTGTTTACTGGAGTAACGTACCCGGTATGACGCACAGACAGTTCGTCAGCATGGCTCCCTTCACCGAATCAACCTCCGGCAGCACGACGAAGAACAGCAACACCAACCCGATCGTGTGGAACGATTCCATCAGAAAGACGAGCAAGAAGTGAGATTTGAGCGGTTTCTTCATCGATTTGAAGAAACAGATACGCGTCGATCGGATGAACGTACCGATCTCCGGCACGGCGAACGCTATCATCAACGCCCACATCCACGCTATCCGCTCCTCTTCCGGCAGTGACACGATAAACGATTTGTCCCGCGCGAGGTCACGATTGCAGTAGGTGATCTTTCGGTCACGCCGCAACTGGGAGGACATAAACAGTACGCAGCCCTTCGCTACCACACCGCCCAGCAGCACGATGACGAAGGTGATCAGGTAGGCGAATATCTTCAGTATCTTGATCGTCAGATCCAGACAGGCCTGGTCCGCCATCGAGCCCGTATCCTCCTTGATCGGAGGATCCCGGAAGACGTCCCATCCTTTCGTTTCCTGCACGGTACGCTGACTGCAAACAAAAAAGAGAGAACAGAAAATTAATTCAGCTTCACGGAGTTCTAGCAGGTTCGCTAATCTTTGTTCACCCAAACAGGTGTATAATGTTATGGCATAGTTGTCACTAAAGCGTCAGGGTGATCGGTCACGGTTCGTTCGTTGCATCGTTTCGCGCGACCGAGGTCAAGATTTTTGGTGCGGAAACTGTTTGTTTATGTTGTGGCGATTTGAATTATTTGTCTCGAGGTGTTCCGAGCAATAAGGAAAACGAACAACTTTGGCTCATTTATACGATTCATTTGAATCGTTTTAGCTGTATCACACAACTTATCGTTTTTTTTTCTTAGTAATTTGCCGTTTTGCTTCAGTTTAGATTCGCACAAGTAACGCATCTTGTTACTTTCAATTCACAATCGAAACGCGCTATCTATTCGTTGTACACACCACACACCATATCGTACTATCCAATCATCACGCACCCGTGCGCACGATACTGTAAATCACTTTCATTTACAGCGTTACGCATATGCGGCCAGAGGCGGACACTCTGGCTGGTACAAATAGGAGTGAAAGTTTGGAAGCACATTGTCCAAAACAACAAACTCCGAAATTGTGAATCGATTGATTATCGCTAAATGGATGCTTCTTGGGGATGGAATACGATATTCGCATACATGAGATATTCTTCCTCGTCGTCGATATCATTGGCAACGCGACAGTAGTGATGGCTCTGGTAGCTGATGTAGTTGTTAGCCTCTGTACCGTTCCGTTGAGGTTTGGGAAGACCCGGCAGAGCAATCCCGTTCATGGCTGTCCCACCGTTAGTGGTGGTGCTCGGTGCTGTTGGTGTTGCTGCTGGTGCTGCAGCACTATTGTTTACTTTCCGATACATCCTAATGACAACTGTTATCACTTCACATTTAGTGTGTGTTAGCTCGGAGCAACTTCACAGTATATTGGATCGTTTAGACGACTTCCATGTAATCACTTGTTATCCAAACATTGAGCACGTTGAAGAAATAATGTCTCAATACAGGAGCTACTATCACTTGCACTTGTCCTGATGTGTGATGGCCTGTTATCGAAACAGTACTCCACCACAAACTGGGTCCGATTTTGCACGGTCCGTAAGGTACCGTCGTTCCTTCCGATTGCGATGGATGTGCCGGACTGAGCGCGTCTTTCGTCTGGTGCGGCGTTCAGCTTGGTCGCTTTCAGTTGGCACAGGGGTGCTGATTGGTCAAGCACGCCACACCACAGCGCCGTCCATCCGATCGGGAGCCGATCGTAACACGCCGTTTCGGTGGGTGACCAAAATCGAAAAAAAAAGTAAATGTACCGACCAAACACCGGTGCAGGTGTGTGTGTTTGCGGTGGAAAATAAAACTATCTGCTACTACAATCCTTCTCGCCTCCGTCGCAACCTGCACGTAATACCCGCATTCATCCTCACCGTGATTTACTGTCGTCTTCAACCATCCTTCGAGGGTTTCTTTTTCATTCTTCACCACATACTACAACGGACACTTGTAGTGTGTGCGCGTGATGAGTAGCATTCGAACAAAACTATGCCGATTGATGGATACCTTGTGTCGGGCGAGTACCTATGTATGTTCATATGATTCGCACACGCAACCCATCGCAGCGAGAGATCATGGGCCGGGGAATAATGCTTTGGTATGCGCCTTTGGTGGACCCTTCAGGAGGATGGATTTCTGAAGTGTTGGCGTTTTCTACACACATTGTTGTTAGTGAGTGAGTGAAATGCGTACCGCATGCTTACATTCGAAACAATCCGATGGAACGATAGAAGAAAGGGCCTCTTTAGCATACCGATAGTTCGTTGGATATTTTGTACAAAATTCTCAAAACCCCCACGGTGGGAAGTGACTGTCCGCCCAGCCCATTCTGCAAACATTTGGTAACAGTTCGTCATTCGTTGCGCTTCGCTAACGCATCCGGATACATTCGATTTCTTCCCTCCAACTTCGAGCAGCCAGCTGAATGTTGGATTCGCTCGAAACACCTTCTCCAATAGTTTGTTGATGTGTAACGCGGCTGACATGTTGGTCTCCAACACGGTAAGCTATTGCCGTTTTGTTAGATACAAATTAATGCCGCTTGATATTTTCTCCATCCAGATTGCGTTGCATAAACCCCGGAGTCTATTAAATTTCGTACGATTTCTTGCCTCGAATTAACCGTGTGCAATGTGAATGCAACCGTACGAGAAGCGTTTGAAAGGTGATTGAGATTTTCGATTAAGTTCGTAACGCAATCGACTCAGTTAGTCTAGACCCTAGGCATAGTCCAACTCGCATCACTGGCGTCAGCTCAGGGCTTCCGACGTAACCAAATTCGAGGGAATCAGTTTGTAACGATTAGCAAAATATAAGGTATTGTTGCTAACGAAGGCGAATATTTGCTGTGACTTCCGCTTACCAAAACCGCAGTGATTCGCATGTTTGGGAAAGGGAAATGGAATGTAACTGGTCATTAAACTGACTGGGGAGTATCGTAGTGGAAAATTATGTGCAGCTATAGCATGGGAAGTTAATGTCAAAAGAGTACAGGACAGAACAATATTTTGTTATAACGATATGTTATAAAATCGTCCACTAAACATGGTAGTAATACACATATAAATAAGTGTTGACCTATATGAGCCTTTTGAGAAGAGTAATAGATTTATCTTGTTGGTTCTTTCAGTATAATCAAAAGTGGATCCAATCGCCGGTAGATAGGGTATCTGCTGGTTGCAAAGATGTGGAATATTGTCTCTAATAACAGTTCTATTGAATCCTGTCTAGAGATCGAAAATTTTGCCGCTGGATAGTTTTTTAATCTCTTATAGATCTAGATTCTCTAAATATATAGTTATATATAAGGATTCTTGATTTAAGAGACAAACACCAATAAAATACCAACAGAACAATATTTGGAAGAGCCAACTGTGGATTTAATCAATTATTTCTTGAAAAAGTCTATGTACATGGATGTCTTTCAAAATGTATATTTATACATTTCCTAAACTTTAGGGTTACTTGAATACCCGAAGTGTATAAACTACTATGTGAAATAAGACATTTTAACCTCCATTTGATCAGTACGTACGAGTGTGTTCTCATTGACGAAAAATTGATAACACGCTGCTTAGTTCATGAGTTACTAACTCCAGGTATTTTTGTAGCTTATTGCTGTTAACTGCTAACCAACTTCAAAAGCATATTTGTTATAATACATAAAAAAGTAATTGTTCAGAATTTATTTTCGTTCTAATAATATGCTCTTAAACTTCAAGTAGAGCATAAGCCTAAGGTCGTCGAGACAGAAGTTCGCAACGTATTAAGAAGAAGTCCTAGGTATCCAAATTGTTGAATTTTTCCTAATTCGTCTAACTCATTGTAATAATTTTCAGAGATTCACAATACTTGCAACTTTTTTTTTCATTCTATTAAAAATTCAATCGGATTCATGAATAGGAATCTTATTCATTCTACATCACTATACAATTTTTATCACTATACAAACTATTAGCAAATGATTACTGTATTAAATATTACTTGGATGGTTAAAATGTATGGAGCAGCAACAGCACAACACAAAGCATTTTCCACATTTCTTATATTTGTTATTATTCGATGTTATATACTAAAAGCGAAGAACGAATGGAAAATGTTGTTTACAAAGGCCTAATTCAGACCACACAAACACACGTAAGCCATTTTATGTTGAACTGTCTGCAGACATTGTCGTGCTGATAAAATGGCATTCACTCCCTCCCATTTTATGTTGCATACCCACAGTAGCGCCACAAATAGTGATCCCAGGTTAGTGGTACAAATAAGTGCGCCACTGTATCACCATCTTTCGGTGTAGGTGTATCTGCACGAACTGCAAACCGTTTCGGGTTGTAAATTCTTTGCTTCGGCTGCACGGCTACGGATGGTTGTGGTTGTTAGTAGACCGCACGGTTCGATGGTAAGTGTTCCCCACCGGGTGACGTTTTGGATGAAGTAACCGCTCTCCTAGCACTCCGTTGCATAACGATCGCAGCTCCGACACAATCTTCTTTCGCTGTCGCTCCGAATGATGATGTTTATGCTGTCCCACGGAGCGAAGCGGGCGAACACCACCAAAGGAACGCTGCAGCGTTTTCTGCCATGCTGCATAATTGTTGTTTAATGCACTACACCCCAAAGACGCGCCACCGTTCGGGTGGTTACCAGCACGTTGCAGCGAGCAATGCGAAAACGATGGCGTTACTTCTCGACAACGACAACAAAAAAGTGCATCACGGTAACGGGCCGCATGTAATGACTGCGATTGCACAGATGCAGATGGTGCACAGATTAGCTGGGGTGGTGTATGCAATTGTAACCGCATTTTCAATGCCGCACTGAACGATACTATCGTGGTTTGTGCAGAATTCACAGATAAGACTCGTCAGCCCAAGATTGGCGATGATTGTTTTTGTTCTAGTCGTCCCGGGTGGGTGGGGTGGATGAAAACATAAAGCTGGGAATCGTACCACAGATCCGGGTTGTGACACACTTTAACTGCACTGTGCTGTATGGGTTTTAGTGACTTCTTTTATGTATTTCCAAAAAAAAAAAAAACATTGCAGCACGACTACGATTTGCAACCCCGGATCACACAGACACATGGTAAAGTGGCTGAAGGATGGAATAGTTTGGTAGTTTCATTCGTCAAACTTCGGCCACCAACTGTTGACTGTGGTGGTGAAGCATTATCGAAGAAAAACAAACCCCCCGTCGATCAAACAAACAAGGTCGAATTCATTATGCATGGTAAAGCGGCGGTTAATTCAATGGCGATAGCTTCTTTCTTCGCGTGTGCGCGACTGGTGGACGCGTAAGGAGAAAGCTGCCATGCTATCAAACCATCGTATTAACAACCAAGACGTTAAGTCTCTCGCAATTTGTATGGCACGGCACGTAAGAGCGAATTTTATTATCAAAAGACTTCAACGGTACATAAGAAACGAACTCGCTGTTGGAATTTGTTCTGACTGTTATTCTGACCGATTGACCGGTATAGAGAAGTTCTTCTTCAATCTTCTCGCTTACTTACTATATTATTTTATCAAATTAAATATTTTACTCTTGTACAGTAGCACAAAATTAGTAAAAATTGTCACTTACCTTCCTCCATAGATGTCATGCGTTAGTGGCGTGCTCTCGTCATCAGAAAAGTTGTCGTCACTCTCGTTCGGACCATTTGCCAGAGGTCGATGTCTGATAGCAGACATCTTCTCGGCTTAAACCGCTGCAAAACACAACAACCAAGAAACAAACGAATTAGATCAGTCTGTGAAACGGGGTGATCATGTTTATTTATTTTATTCTTGCTATCATGCTAAGCTGTACGAAACTTATTTTTCTAAACGATGCCATTTTATAGCTCCCATCGTTTGGAGCAGCTAAAGGAATACCGAATTTGAAAACAGCGATTGAATGGCAAGCAACTGGTCAAACTAGTGACATTTGAATCCAAAGAACCTGCTGAACCAGACGATGGTAACTAACACGAGACGACGCCAACCGATGGAAAACAAAATTGCTAAAAGACATTTGAGAACGTCCGGTTTAGCGTAAAGGTGTTCACTTTCGTCAAGGTTATGATGAACCGGTGGGTATCTTCTTTTTTGTTTTGGAATATAAATATCATATATCTTAGAGCCGGTACCTTTGCGGTGTAAGAAAAAAAAGGGTCACCAGTTCCTAGCAGAGTATCTTTGCTCGGGTTAACCTAATCGAGCGAATGTGCGTACGAAAGGGGAAAAACATAAACTCCTTTAAATGCTTTAGCTGCCAAAAGGCATACGACATTCGATAATTAATATTATTCGAAAAGGTTATTCCAACACGTCCTTTCTAAAATCGTTTTGAATTTTTGTAAAATCCGTAATGATCAATAATGATAATCGAAATTGCCCAAATACATAAACCAAACTAAAACCGAGTATGCCAATACTATGTCCGGATATTTCTACGGCATAATCCAATTCTGTTGCCATTTATATCAACCACACCTTTACTTATGATTCTGTCATTCACCAAATCATGAAAAAAAGTTCAAGAGGAATGACTTTCCAGAAAACGAGTTCCGCGCTAGAAATAACAAAACCAATTCGATTGCCTTTAGGACTTCAAAGTCCTATTCGTTGTATACTGTCTGCTAGCCATTTGTGCGAAACACGGTAACGAAACTTACCGTATTGAATTAAGTTGTGGTTGACCACAACAGCAAAGAGGGATTTGATATTTTCCTCAATCTTTCCCATTTGTCTGCTGTGACTCATGTAAATCGAACCCAGAAAATAAAGCGTACAGTCGTATTTCGTTTACCCGATCACACCGGGGCGAACGTAGATTCGTTCGTCGGTTGGGCCGACAGTTAAATCCCACGCAGCGCGTGCTTTAAACTAACGAGCTGCGAACCGGTCAAACCCATTCCCTTCTGCTAAGATCACAATCGATCGACATAGGCAGTGTCCACCGGTTCCGCTTCGTTCATTGCTCTTGTAAACATGGCGTCGTGCAAAAGAATGATTCTTGGGCAAAATCCGCCCAACAATCGCCACGATGAGTAGCCATCAGTCAGTGGAGTGTTAATAATTCATCTCGTTTTTGAAGGGTGAACATTGGCAGTGGTTTTAGACTCCGTCGATCAGGAACAACCTCTCGCGCACAATGGCAGGAACCGTGCGCTAACTTCCTACTTCCGAACTCAAATGAAGCAGAGTTTGCCCAATTATGAAACTGAGAAGGTTGGTTTGGTTCCGTTCTTTCTTTCTCAGGTTGTAGGGTGAGCCGAACTTGAACTTCGTCATGAACTACATTGAATGGGGCACGCGTTCAAGGGGGTAGAAACAGTGGTAATAAGAATGAGGTGACGTTTATGGACGTGTCGCTCAAAACGGCCAAAGAACGTTTTGTTGGAAAGGTACTCCGTAGAAAGCAGAAAACATGTGGGTATCGTAAACAGTTACGTTGGTGACTTGGCAAATCTTTCAAACTGTAAATCTTTTTAAGTACGCATAGTCGTAGGAGTTATGTTTTTTATACATGAAAACTGGCCAGATTGCTTAAAAGAACTAAAATTAATCTAGAACACTATTCAATTCAATTGGGAGGCATTTAATTCTTCAAATTGAAAAAGAGCACTTTATGCCGCATGTGCTTAGCTATAGAAGTTTTGGCCGAATCCATGTTCTTAGCTCGCAAGTTTGGCCTAATGGTTGGCAAACTTCTTGAAAGAGCATGGACTACAGTTTCAAGACAGCCAAATTGTTATTGCTTTACTCAATTTAATTTCTTGATGTTCATGAATGTTGGATTCGTAAATTTCTACCAATTTAACAAATTAGTTGCATATCAGTGAACTTCACGTCTATTGATGGGAAATTGATTGCAGACTCCGGAGTAGAGGTATTGAAACTGCTAGAGAACTAGTAATTTTTGGACATTAGTTCTTATAGTATCTTACCAAACTTATGACAAAAGCCTAAGAAAACTGAAATTGCATCTACATCTGTCAACTGAGATTGCAAGCATCTGTAGAATGTTTTTGACTATTCTCAAGTATTATTGTATAGTTGGTCAAGACGTGTTGAGATCCTGATCTTTTCTATAATATTTTTATAGCTCCAGAATGTCGTTCCTTCAAATGATCCTTCGCCCATAGCAACCGAAGTACGCTGCTGCCTTTACCAACTCGAAATGGACATCACAATGCTTCGCCTTACACCCAGCGTTTTGATTTATATCGCTCAAACTGCAACATTCTGCGAGAACCGGTTCAACCAGCGACGCCCGTACCGAAAACTTCCTCCTTTCCCTTCGGCGCAGTTGAGCTCATTGTGCAAAAATGTGAACGGCCGGAAAAGTGACTCCTCTTTCGCCGTTGCCTACGGGATCCCATCTCTAGGCGATTTATTTCGTGACGTGATGCAGAACCATTGAACTCGGTGTTGCTGCGTATTCTTGGATTCGCACCCAGGGAAGTGTACATTCCAATCTTTAAATGTCAGTAAACTTATCCCTGCATACTAGCTGACCTTCACTGGCGGCCTGTGCGTACGCAAGGGATACTGCATTCCTTTTTTTAAAGTACTTAATTTCTTGTGTGACGCCCATCCCGTCCATCTATCCTAACCACAAATAGGTTGGTGGGGTTTACTTCACGCGCGTATTGTATTCGCACAAAACGTTCGTCGCTTGTACGCTCAGGCCCATTAGTCAATCGTTCGATACAGGAAACCGCAATGCGGCTGAACTGCTAGCAACTTCTTATCGCAGATCTACGTACGGCAACATAAATTATCGAATGGAGAAGAATAATGCTTGTTCAACAAAAATAAGTCACCGACTAGGTGGAGTTTGTTTTAAGCAACGTACCGGCACGGTTGAATCAAAGGATTGCTAAAGCAGTCCAACAACGAAAAGCTCCCCAGTGACCATACGACTTGCTGCCTACTTCCCTGTTCCAATTGCAGCCTCCAACCTTTTCCCTCACACTACAACGATTGAACGGATCGCTGTACACTAGTTTTAAAAAAGGCAAGGAACTCGATTGAAGTCAAACGACATGTCCATTTCGTATTTTTTGCTCACTGTAACGGTTAGCAAAGAGAATGGCAGATATAATTTAAGTTAAAGCCGCGGTTATATTTTTCCTCATCCGTTCTGCGTCACTGTGCTAAGCTTCGACGCAGCTTCTTTGCACAATAACACCCGGGCACCCGACATGTAAAGCGGCTCGCCGATACCGTCGTCATGCCAGTCAGATCAATATGCAACCGAACCGGGTTGGGTCAATTAAAATGGTGCCACGTCTTATGTATGCCCTCGGCTTCGGTCCGCTTCGGTTTATCGCGTTTGCTCGGACGAGATTGGGCGCGCGTGTACCTGTGTACGTGCGCTGAACCAGTGTGGATTGATGCTGACTTTCGATTTCTTTAGCTCTCCCGTACAAATTTGCATTGTCTCAGGGGTCGTTCGAAGGGGGCTGTCGGAATGTAGCGGTTAGATGCGGAATGGGGTGTTTAGTTTAAATCGGAATGCGGTCGTTTCTGATCCTTAAAGTGTTTGATGGCGGAAGCAAGAATTGGGAACAAGCAAAAAAGCGTACGTCAGATCAAGTTTTTGCTTAGCAGTAACTTAACTAAAGGAATGGCTGATAGTCTGCTAGCTATGGGCAAATCAATCGACAGTCAGAAATGTACACTATAAATATGACGAGATACTAAAGCATTTCACGAGGAAGATTGAAAGACAAAAATTATATCCCTGCGATTGCCGGGAATGTAATTGATCTATAGTTCGGACTAGCTGGAGCCACAAATACAGCCAGCACTGCCAACTTGCCACCATTTGCGAAAGACTGTATCTTTGCATTACTCTCCCTTTTTTTCCTTTCTTGGCAATCGCCAGTATATAAGTGAGGGGCTGAAACCACGTCATGCTCCAGTGTGCAGCGTGTATAAGATCGTACGAAATGTGTGCAGACGACCTTGTCTTGTATTCTGCACGCTCGGTTGCCTGCCTGCCCGGAGCTTTCGCCCGTGTACTGTACGGTGTGAACACCCAATCTAGGGAGGTTCTCAACCCCAACTCCAACGGAGACCGGCGGAAAAACTATCCACCTTCCCGTACCCATCGTTCCCGACCGCACCGTAGGTGTGAACACGAACCGACCGAACTGGTTTCTTTGTTAGCAAAAGGTTCCCCTTATCCAAACGAAATCCGATCACCGCTGGCTCGTAAACTTTTGGACACACAACGCACGATGATGCATTTGTAGCAATATAAACTGCATTTACAGCTAGCGCTTTTGACGGCGGCCACAATATTCAAAGCCGTTTGTGTGGATAAACGAAACGTTTGAAACGACATCATTATAGCGTCGTAATCGTTTAACGAAATGCTCCATCAAAGGTGTTGAAGATGCCGTCCTGCTGATGAGCGAAATGTCAGCGTTGATCTACGTCTGCAAGTTCGACGGTTTTTTCTAGGCTTTTATGGCGGTACTTTTGAGGAGCTGCCGAACGCTAACGATATAGAAGTTTGATAGATGTAGGCACACCGATTGCATACGAGATTATCCCTCCCAGGACGGTTAGCTTCTCCAGCCTGAACTTGTGTCGGACGCGTCATAAAAGCTCAATTTAATGAGCACGATTTACATCGGGTCGAAACCCTCTTTTTCCTTTTGACATTTTATACATTCTACGCCTAGAAAAAACTACATTTCTAGTACATTGCATTCGAAGGAACATGCAGTGATGACCCCTCCAGAGTTCGTCTAGTAACACGTAGCATAAATATCATTCTGCCCGTACACGTACACCGGATTACGATCCGCGTTTGTTGGATCATTTGAATAAGAGTGAGTTAGCCGTTAGCTGAGGCGGCTTTTATGAACATCTGACTGACGGCATCTCTGATCTCGATAAGCAGCAGCAAAGCATGATGAAATATAGGGCGAACAAGACGAAAGGCAGTTATAAAATTGATGGGTGTACATGAACTTGTTTTCCTTTAGATTATTCTACTATATTCTCTTAAGTTCTACCACTCGATACTATTATATTATTGAGAAATATCAGATATTGTTTTATGGACATCATTATTACAAATTAAAAGCTATAAAGTTGAAGATCTCAATAGAATACTCAGAAGTAAACTGCTGAACTTAGTAAACGATATAGCTTTCATTGCAATAAAAAGAGAGAAAGGGAGAGTGTGTATAGTAAACGAGATAGAGCAAAAAAACCCGGGCGTATACTGGATTAATTTCCTCACTCTACTTTGGAGTGGTCAAACCTGTTTTCTAGCTTCGTCCAGACTCCTCGTCCAGTGTGGCACTACACTGCGGAGCCATTTTTGCTTCGCCCCATTCCAATGCGCACACGAAAGCGATAAAGGAAACAACTTTTTCTTTCTTTCGAACAGCCGGCCCTGGTACAGTCGCCGTACGGGCAGGCCTTACTGCGGGTACGAAAAGCAGCCCTAAACCGGCCAATTGTCCGTGTACGTTTGAGTGGGGAGGTTTCAGATTTTTTTTTTCGTTTTTGCACCTCAGCTATATCTGATAAATGTCCGGGGAGTAGAGCTGCACGCTGCTGTTGGCCGAACGTTGGCGTGGTTGATCTTTCAAGAGTCTGACTCCATTTGCTTAACTGTTGGAGTTACTTATTGCTTTTCGAAAGTAGTTTTTGGGTACATAATCCACGCCTATAGGAAACGATGGCGTGCAGAGGTACTGAGTAGTATTGAAGTTGTCGTATAGAATTAATGCAAGAAACTATTTATAATGAACATTATACTATTAGAATTCCTAACTCTCTTCGCAAGACCTTCGAGAAGCAGGATCTACAGCTGTCATTAGAAAGGGTCTACGTGTAATGTTTACCCTAACTTCCCTTTACTGTGTCGTCATCGTTAGTTCTCTGTTTTCTAACGAGCTTTTCCTAATGATCCTACATGTCACTCATTCATACGATTGTTCTGCGATGATCATGAGGCATGGAGCGTATTGTTCGCTACGGTACCGTTACAAGTGACTGTACGTTACAGTGATACAATGTAACATTACACTGGTACACTGCACGGACATGCATAGCTGGGCAAGGAACGGTTTGTCTATGCCGGATCTTCTCGTACCATGTGGGTCAAGGAGGATCGCGTAACGTCATTTGTGATCGGTTTTCACTTTATCCATTAACTACACTCGGGTCGGACACTGTGCTGATCGCCAGAAGGGGCAGGCTAGATCACTAAAGCACCTTGAAGAATTTTTATCATGCAACATGGTACAGATTTGCAACGTGCCAATCTCACTATCGCTACGATCGGGGTACACTTTCGAGCTTGATCGTTCCAGACAAAGCTTTGCTCTTTCACGCACCTTACGACCGAGAGATGAGACATTGATAGAAATCGCATCTTTCGGTTCCAAAACTGTTGGAACGTTGTTCGAAAAGTTTCGCGGTAGAGTTCGCTGAAGATGGCTAGTTTCAGGGCCACACCATTACCATCGAATGGCGGTGAACCTGTTTCCCAGCCGAAAACCTATCGCACACGACATTGTAGCTGGTCGCAAAAGTCACCCGACCCCTTCATCCATTGCAAATACCTTCCAACCTTGGCAGTTTGGGATCCTAATAGGATGTCGTAACGCTCTATTTTGACGCTCTCAGCTTCCTGAGCGGAGCTATTCCATACTTGGTAAACGAAAGTGAGTGATAATGAACCCGTCCCGCCGTGGAAAGCTGCCGAACGGAAGATCGTATCGGGATGAACGCGATGGGGATCTTCGGACGAACGGAAACAGGGCCGGTTGCGCCGGTAGAGAAAGCGTTTACCATTTGTGGATGCTTTGTCTTTGAGTGCAGTTTGTGTTTTTCATTCTTATTGCTTCGATCAACCATTCAATTGTATGCTTTAACTGTGTGAGAGAGTGTTTGAAAATGGCTTCCCAATAAACCGGATGTTAACATCATGCAAACACTATTAATAAAATACAATCAATCGGTTGTTTGTTGTCGTTGACTATGTTTGTAGTTCTAATGAGGAGAGCCGAATCAAACGCATCTTCAGATGCATGGAAAACTTTATGTAAGTAATAGCAAATGGATAAAACGCACTATTGAAAGCTTTCTCAAATAAAGCTCTATGAAAGTGGGGCAATTGATCAGAACAAGGAAATACAATTACGCTTTAAATCACTGTCCTTTTATGATTACATCCCACTCAACGCTATAATTTTTGTTCTTATTCCGTTTTTTTTTCAACACTGTAATTTGCTTATTTCTATCGTTATTTTCAACTTGAGTTTTAGCTGCTTTTTATCGTTAGATGAATTAATATTTTAAATTTATGTAAATGTGTGAACCCCAAATGTAAAAATGCAAAATAATCTAACAAAAAGTGTGCTTTGTTTGAGGTAGTACTAAACGTTGTTAGAAAAACTACTTTTATTTAAAAAGAGATGTTTTATTTCGAATAACATACTACACAAAAAATCTTTATCTACTTCTTCAAGGTATTTGAAAGCGGTATGTTTATCATTTTTATGCTACACACTGTTTTATGTGGATCAGATGAAAAAATGTAATCTAATAATTAAGACTACTTAAAGTCCATAACTAGTCACAACGGTGAACTACTTGCTACTCACGCCTACTGACATAGATGCATCAACACTCATTAAAATTTCATCCTATTAAAACTGACCAAGCATTTGAATAAAATTTACCATACACCCACCATTATTACCCTACCGTCGGAGCAGTGCCCAGCAAGGTCGCACCAACATCATTGTTTAAAGGCTCCACAACCAAAGAAAAAATACCTCTACCGTTATGGTTATTAGTGTTTTGGTCACCTTTCAGTTCGGAGCAGCCCCAAAACTCCACTGGTACGCAAATGACACGCAAAACAAATGGTGTGGCAAAATGGTTACACATTACCGGCAATGCCGTCGGTGCGAGCCCACGGTGGAAGCGAACGGTTAAGCGTCCGCTCGATGTTGGGCAGCATTTTATTTGCGAACCATTCAACTCGATATTGCGCAACCCGCTACACGGTCAGGATTCTTTGCGTGATTGTCTTTTTTGGCCAGCTGTTCCGCCAGTGTATCGCCCATTCATCAACATCCTCGATTCGAGCTGGTTAGTTGTTTTTTTTTTTTGCTTCAACTTTCCAAGCGGTCAAGAGTTAATTCTGTTCGAATGTCAGCCACGCAGCTTGACATCGTGTTACTTGAATGTGAGAGAATGTGTATGTGCGCATGCATGTTTTTTTGGTTGATAGCTCTTTCGATTCAATGCTTAACAATCTCTTCAATGGTCATTCGGCAAAAGCGAATGTCAGCCAATAAAACAAATAGAGAAAAAAATGCTCAAGCGGCAATGTTTGAACTTAAAGTAATACGCTACCCAAATGAAGTGTTGAACATCGTAAGGTTACGGTGAAAATGATTGCCCGCACTCTTACGAACAAGGCCAGAAACGAGATCCAATAGAAGATGACGAAGATTCGAAATTGAAAGTTTATTGTAAGGTGGGTGGGGCCACTTAAATTCGATAGAAAGTAATTCTCCAGTAGTTGTTACACTGTGAACCAAAAATTCTGACTTCTGGTCGAAGTAATATTGACCCCAGCGGCGTATTACGTCCCTTGGAGATCCTAAGAGGAATTAAAATTCAAGTTAAAAAAAACTCGGTAAATCAGATACAGGGAGATGCTATCGTCAACAATCTTCGAGATTTTAGGTTAAGTATATACATAATGGTGTTAGGATCCACTTTAAGAGGGTCCTCTGGGATATATGAATTACATCCAGGATTAATGAAGAATTAATAAAAACAGAAAAGGACTTGATATCCAGAAAGGCTTGGAAAGCGGGAATTAATTCTTTAGACCGAGAGGTAGGGATATCTTAGTTGAACTAATTCTTGAAGATCGAGGATTAGCAGTTTTAGACTCTTGGGAGCCTTAAGTGATGAGGGTGAGATACTCTTCATGAGTATCTACTACATACTTCTATGAATCTGGTGAGATACTCTTCAGCTCACTAGCTCCTCAACGGTGGAGCACTCTGGGTCCATAAATTGATCCGCCACTGATTATAACATAAAGTATAAGGTGAAGTACCAAAAAAAGAAAAGAAATTCCCCCCTCAATCTTTCTTTTCTCACACGAAGTCATTTGGTTAGAATGTTCCCTCAGAATTCATAGCAAAAACTGGTGGCCTATTTATGCAACAATTTTTCACTACTGCCTTCAATGATCGACATGTTATGGCACGCTAGACTAGCGTAAATGTAACAAAAACATGGTACATAATGAAATTGTATCGCTCGTGAGAATTACAACCGACATTCAGTAGTGTCAGTATGCGTCATGCGCCACTAAAGATAAGTGTGTGAACCACACGGTCACTGCTGCAAGTGATTTATGTGCCCTAGAGGTACATGTATCTCACCGATGTTCGATGCAGTTGAGATCTTAACTTTTAGGAAGTCCCGAGTGGAACGATAATTTGCGATCTCCACCAGATAATGGTAGCCGAGAGGGGAAGGAAGATGTAAACGCCAACGATCTTCAAGGCTTTCAAATTCAGAATATTTTTAATTTTGTAAACGATCCTCTCTAAAAGAGAACGTGGATGTTAGCTTCAACTGCAATATCGACTGAGAATCAGGGAGGGAGTTTCCTAGGCTCTTCAGCAGACAGGGCGTTTGGCGGTTAACATCGCCTACAGTAGAATCTTCATCTGGTACGAAGATATACCTAACATTGAGCAAGTTTTAAGAATATCTTCTATGATACGATGTATTACTGCTTCAGCTTTAGTTGCACTTCGTTCGTGTGTTTGGCTAGAAGTTTGTTAGGTATTTTAACTTCTATGGTTGATGATAGCCGTGGAACTATTCTCATATCCTCAGAACGAATTTTTAGGGGTTGGTTCTCACCAAAAGAATCTCTTTTTTCATAAAATCTTGTATATCCCCTTTTATCAAGCTCTTTGTGTCTGAACTGATATGATCCTCTATGGACGAATATCTTCAGCATCTCTTGATTATCATTCAATTCATCCATTCAATTCTTCATTTTTCAAGCAGCATAATAATATGCGTAGCTGGCAATGAAGCAAAACAAAAAAAACCAACACAAAGCCTCCGCAGGTGAAAATTTCTTTCACGAAAATTTCATCCCTCAGCTAGCTGGCGCAGAGGGCGTGTTGCATCGTTCGCCTAATAGATACACTCGGCCGTTCGATGAGACTGCGATCTGCTCGTACACATTCAGGCCACCGAGCGCACTAATCATCGCGGTATTGTTATTTCTAACCGATAGTAATTGCGGGATTGCCACACTTTTGCTTTGTTTCGTTGCTGCTCCGTTTCTTTTTCCTGTTTTGCCTCCTCTAAACCCTAGACTAGTCGGTAAAGGGAAAGCTGTTGCCCGTGAAAGTGCACGCACTTGCTGCATCTTCGCCATGCACGTGGTTTCATTCAAACATTCTTTCATGTTTTCTCATTTAGGTTGGTTTTTTTTAGTTTTATCGTTACGTTATTTTAAGTAGACGCCAATACATTGTTCCAAGATGTTTGGAGAAAAAAATGGCTCTTTAAAATGCAGATACACATTAGCGTAACATTAAAGATCAATTCTTATCACTTTTTAACTCAATTGATTAATTGTTTTGATGATTTAAATAAAATAATGTTCCTATACTCACTTAATGAACAGTATGACAAATCCCTCTAAAATCCTTTTTTATACAGCAGTGTACTCAGCAACTACACTATCGAGTATTTAATCCGAGTTTTTTTTTTGTTAAACACCTTTAGCACTCAAAATACCTCCGACACCTTTTAGAGATGTGCTTTAACTGATCCGACTAGACTCATCCGACTCAAGCCGGAGGTTACAATTTCCTATCGCTCTTCTTTCTTAACGTTAGCACAAATGGTTCTTTTCATCGTTCAAAAGTCTAGCAGAGAGCATTGTGTTACATTCTATCGACAGATAAACTTCCTTCTGCTCTGAATGAAATTTGTTGTGTGGTGAACTCTACTACCTTGAGCCCCTTTCGAATTCCAGGAATTACTCCCGATGTTTGAATAAGAAATTGAATCATGTTATTTTTTTCCCCCAGTCCAGTTACTCGCCGTCAGATGATTTCGTTTATTTAGTTGTCGTGTTTTTTGGTTTGGCTTTTGGGAGTTCCGGTGATGTGGATGGTACCGGCTTTAGCTTTTGGGAGTTGGGGCCCAGTAGTCAATTTTCTTCGAGCATGATGAACGGTGGAGGGGCTCAAAGTTTTGACTATGTTAAGGGCCCCTAAATCCAGAATATTTGGAGTATTATCGTTTGATCTACCACTCTTGTAAAATACCTCTTCTTTCGAGACTCCACCATAGCATCCGGATCGTTCCCCCGTATGCAGGATTGAGTTTCCTGTTGAGGATTAATACAGATCTAATACAGATACAAATATGGATTGCTCCAGTCCTCTTGAAGTTGCAGTGCCTCCAAAGAAAAAGAAATTTTTATTTTTATCAAACGATTACCCAACACACCGAACACCGGTTCAGTTGGATGCTGTCACCTCCGTTTTTTTTTGACGCTTCTCCCAACTGTCTGCTTTTATCTAACCTTTCATCGAGTTTCACTTTTGTTTGAAACCATCTGCAACCATCTGGCCCTCACCTGCTTGGTGGCGGGTTCGTCGATCTGCATCGTTTTCGCTTAAAACCATCTTTCCACTTTCGTGCGATCCGCACAGGTTGCTTTTTTCTTTCTTTCTTGCTGGCTCTCGTTTTTCGTTTCGCTTCTTCGCGTTGTTCCTCTTTCCGGCTGTCCCAGGAGGTTGTGTGAAATGATTTTCACTTTTCAAATCTGCGCCACGGAACAACGGGATCGACTAGCGGCTGCCGTTGCGAACCGTTCCAATGTTGGCCTAGTTGGAAGTGAAATAACCTTCCTCGTAAAATTTTCTTTTCAACTTGTTTCTCTGTTTTTTTTCCTAGTGTTTACCCATTGAAGACGGAAAAAGAAAGGTTCCAGCTACCTGACCTGTCTTAATTTTAGAAGATCGTTTAATTTGACGATGTTTCTCGTTTCTTGCTTGTGTCTTCTAGTGGACATAATAATTTACTCAATGTCGAAGAATAGGAGCATTTTCCACAAAAAAGCCATCAATAAGCATAATGACGTCAGTGCAATTATGCATAAGGATAATCGAAAGAAAGGGTATTGCAATTTCCAAAGGTTATGGTTGCAATTGAGATCCTATAAGTGCTTTCCATTCGAGTTCATCGACATCTGCCATGCCGAACCTAACCGAAAACGGGAGGAAAAGTGTTGTACCGAAAATGCAAAATTCCATTCCCACCTCTCATCTTCACCTTGGACGTTTTTAAAAATTTCACTTTTCAATCACCTCCACACACACTTTTTTCCGATTTAATGGATCGAACTTTTGTGTGCGCATCTCCCGCACACATTAGTGGCGCTACCGAGCCGACGCCCGCCATTATTTGTAAGTGGCATCCGGCGAGGTGAGAAGAAAGTACCCTCTTGCTCCATTACCGCAATTTGGAATGTCTTCATTTTTGCCGTATATTTATTTCAGAAAGGAAGTTTGAAGAGTTCGTGTTAACATACAACAATTTTGAAGATCACCGATCATTTCTATTCATCCTTACAAGCTACTTTATATGTTCCGCATAGGCTTGCCGTGAAGCCTTGAGTGCGATGGCGCATACGAAGGTTGTCGAGTTAATAAAATTCTTAAGCTCATTGCTCGTTCACTTCAAGACACGCTCGTAAGCACACCCATGATCACCAACTGGCCGTTAACACACGGTTGTATATATATGCGAAAAAAAAACGCTACTCTACTCTTGCAAAAACTAAGTTCAACCAAACAACGTCGAAGAACAGATAAAAAACAAGCTCATGAAACTCCGTCGTCTAAAGAACATGATTGACGCAATGGCGAACACTGTCCAAGGGTGTAAAGCAGTCCAGTGGAAGGGTCTGCAGGAGCAGGAGCGAAATAAAACCTATGTTTCGCTTGTTGCTTTTTTTGCAGAACTCCACCACAAAGCTCCACCCAAACGTGTCGAATTTCGAAGGCTATCTATCGCCTCAGGGGGCGCCTGAGGTTAGCTGTACATGCGTATAACAGCTACGAGACGGTACCCTGCAAGTAAGCCATTCAGCTACCACCCAGTAAAACGCGTGCATTTGACATTCTGGGCGATTTTCGTGTTTGTGTGTCGAAGTCCAGCGCGTCGTTAGCGCGTTGAACCGACAACAATAAAATCGAGCCATTTAAGCGCAAACCGGAGCGAACAAAGCCAAACGTATGGTTGAGGTTGATCGCGTTCTGATTGGTGCAAGACATGCGAGCCCAACATTGACGGTGGGCCGATCCGTTGGGAGAGTTAAAGTTTTCCACCCCGTACGTACCACCTCGTTTGTTTGTTTTTTTTTTTTAGTAAGTTGGAGTTAGGGGAGAGAAAAGAAAAATAATTAAAAACCAACATGCAACACGAGCAATTGAATAAATGGAGTAGCTTAAAGTAACGCCCGGACGCATTGGTGTAGGTTACTGCATATGCGTTAGAGGGAGTTTTTTTTTCATCGTTTTTCTTTGTGCATGCCGGTGCAGTAGCCCTTCTGTTAGTGCCATTGCGAAAGCGAAAGAAACGGAACGGAGCAATTATGGATTTCCACCGGAAAATCTACATCCGCTCGTGTGGTTGGTTGCTTCACTCGTACGGCTTATAAAGATGGGGATGGAAATGCACTACCTTCCTGCGCAAGACAATACATGATATTGTTTTGACAGCTTGTAAGCGAGGAAATTGGTTTGCTGAGTGGAGGAAAATGGATAGAACTTCGTAAGAGCGTACTTAGCTTTGGGTTGTGAAACTATCGCCGATTGAAGGTTCTATTACAATGTTTAATTACACAAACTTTACCCAATATGTAGAGGGTATTTATGCATTTTCGAAATTTAAATCGAAAAAACAAATAATAAAATATATATTTGTCTTTTTTACTTCACTTCGAATAATTTGATTAATCAAAACAAAACACTCGAGAAATTGTCTTACACAATGTGCTACGCACCGGTAACTGACCACCCTCGTCGAGTCAAAACATTAAACAGCAAGCTTATCGGTAACGTAATGCGCGTCTGAGCTTTTGCTAATGGAACTAAAGTTCAGCAAAACTGACTCAATGTTGGCCGACATTGGTGATACGATTGCATTTTGATTTTGCAAAATTTGTCAAGCTCGGTGGACGCAAGCCACACACCGTGAATGGAACGCTGATTAAATGTTTCATAATTTTAAAGTGGAATATAGTTTCATAACATTTCCTGTGCGTTTCCACGAAGAAAGACTTCAATGATCAATTTAGAAACGAACGACAGAAAAGTGTTTTTAAACTTGGATTATTTTTTATGCAATTTTACGTAGATCAGTTCTACTACAGACGACTTCTTGTCACTACTTTATCTCTTTGCACAACCTAGATTATTCTTACAATAATTATTAAACTATATATCAATTTCAATAACAAGCAACACTTACCCTAGCAATGGCTCCCGTCAACAAGTGATCGTACTTCAATCCAGCCACGGAGGCTTATGCTGCCAGCTGCCCTTTTTGAATGTCGCTATGCTACTACGCCCGGGGTTTATGCCGCTGATATAAAAAAAAAACACACACACAATGCCAAAAAAAAATAAACACCCGTCCCCGTTGGTGTGTCCCCGTTTGTCGCACCACTACGCAGAGCGCTTGCTCTTTGAGGTGTTGCTTCGTTTCGCTCCGGCTTCACGCTCACCCGTTATCTTACGCAACATGAACGGCAATCTTTGACGACGAGTTCGGCGACGATCGGTCCACGCACCACTGCCTTTCACCGAACCAAACAAAACATTAAGGAAAAAAGATGAATATTTAAAATTTAAAAAAAAGGATAAGGTAGATTTAAATGTTTGCAGATTGTTCATTTGCAGTTGTATTTGATTTTGTTGTTTGTTAGAATTAAGAAATTCATCGCTTCATGCGTCACATTAGATTTCAATTTGCGATCTGGAGACGAACCCGTAACTTAAATGATGATTTTGATAGAAAAAATGTCATTTATAATGTTTTTTAGACATTCATTATTAAATTCATTTTGCTCTTTTGTGAACGATATCGATGACTTTTGAGTAAATCAGTGCACTTTTACTGCACCACACTGAACTACTACCACCAACGTGCATCGGGCATTATGTGGCAGCTACCTTCAAAGACCTTCGGAACAGTGGCCACTTTTTTCTATGCCCACACGTACACACACACACACACACCGCACCAACACCAACGCACAGAGGGGGTCTCCACAAAACCAGGTCCACGCGCCACCAATGTCACTTCGGGGGTTGTAAGAAACGATCAAGAAAATGTGCGGAGAGGAGGGTGGAAAACAAAATCCAACCCAACACGTAACGGTGGCATACCGTGCCACCTCTATACCAGCTGAAGGTACGCGTCAAGGTACGCAAAGTAGCTTGGCCAGAGAGACAGAGACAGAGAGCTTGAAAAAAAATCTATAAAAACGTACACATGCTCACAGCGATCCGCACCCACACACGCGATCAATCTCTGCATAATCCACCATGCTTCGAATTGGCCACTCGCTTCTCAAGCTCAACCGTTTGCATCCCATTTGTGACGATGTCGCGTTAGAATGACTAATGAAGAAGCACACCACCACCATGTTTCACGCATCCGAACAGCCGCGATGTCTTTATCGGTATTTATGATTACTTTCTTTATCTCTTCAATGGTCTTGGTTTGCTTTTGGTCCACAAGTGAATGTTTTATAGTTAAAGATTGCTTTTGTATCCATCGTTTTCTGTACTCCAACTGGCAGTTGTAGTTCACCATCTGATCATGCTTGTGATTCAGTCTTTTCATTTTCCACAAAACTGGTTTCACTAGCACAACTTGCAGAGCGAGTCCAATGCAACATTCGCTTTCACCGTGCGTCGATCACATTTCAAACAATCAATCTTTCTCGTTCGAAGCGCATATGATCGTTCAAATGTTGTGATCATTCACTTAACCGGCCAGCGGATGATTCGCCACAGTACATCCTATTTGCACGTGAAGCATCGCTTTTGTCCCATCACAACATACAAGAACGAACGGTTCGAACGGCACGGAGTACGAAAGTATCCCGCGAAGATCCGTGTGCTCAGCGTCTCGTAAAGGTGAAGGCTTTGACATTTCGAGAGAGCACCATGATCGCAGCGTTTCAGCGCTGGCCGGACTGGAATCGCGAGTTTTAGATCGGTGTCTTCGTAGTACCATCACCATTGTCACCCACTTGATCGTCATCAACATCACTACCACAAACATCACCGTTTTGATCTACACAGTTTACAAATCGCGAAAAACCTTTAAAAAACCTCGCAAAACGCGCAAAACGATAGAAAGTAAACGAATGAAAGTTCACCGTAGCGCATTGAAAGAAAAACGCACTTACACTGCGAGCACGGTTTTAAAATCGCTTTGGAACGAACGAACAACAAAAAAACACACTTCTTTCCCGTGCGAAGAACGACGAGTCACCACCGCCAGACGACGCGACAGCATGCGACCAGGGTTCGTTGGGATCTGGTCGTTGAAATCTCTCTCCGCCCGAGTGAAACGCCGCGCTGCAGACAAAACCACCAGCCGCGCTGTAGATGGCGTGGTGTTAGTGAGCGCAGCCCAGACCAGAAACCAGTTGTGGCCCCAAAACTGCAGTTGTGGCGCAAGGAAGTGAGCACGCTCCGAGTTGCGCCTTGGAGCAAACGACCGTTCGCTGGCACGATGATCGTTGCAGAGTTTCTGCATCGATCGCGCATATGCTGGAGCCAAACTGACTGCGCTCTCCCGTGTTTGCCTATGTTTGTACGCAACCATGTACTGTATCTTCTGCGCTTTATTGCTTAGAATGGAGTGATTCATTCGTATCTCTTCAGTTGATCCTTGATGGTATTCTACCACTATGGCTTTGGTTCGTATCTGTGAGAGTGATGATCCAAGATGTAGCAACAGCTGATCCAACTGCATGCATTGGATCACATACGTAACTTACATCCTACCATGAGTCACTAAAATCCCAACAATCAAAACCCGAAGGACACTTTTACTACTCATGTTTATTGGGAAGTAGACTGAAATGATTTCGTCTGTACTATTGTTGACGAATCGAATCAAATCATTAAACGAAGGTATCCGATACTTTTTATTCATTTTGATGTATCACAATCACATTTATTTTGCTTAAATTTGGTATTGTTGATTAAAACTTGTTAACAAATAATTTCATAATTTTCTATTGTTCAGTACGGCAGTTTAGTATTATTCAATAAAATTACGTTTACATGTAAAAAATTAATAATAATTAATAAATAATTTATAGTAAATTGACTGTCCTATTTCTTTTGAATTCATTGTTGTTTAATGTTTGATTATTC
>KB663832.1:13970771-13984135 GCA_000349025.1 Anopheles minimus | reverse complement strand
CTAAAACTTAAATTAAAAAAATGTTGCTTCCAAGAGACTTGACGGACTCCTCCTGGTAGAGTTATGTTACGCCAAAGATGGTATACCATTGAACAAACATGGGAACCACTGTTATTGACTTATAATTTGCGGACAAATTCGAATCGTACCGAGAATTATTGTTCGCATAATTTCACATTCCGTTGGAATTCTAAAGGGCTCAAAAGCACATCCTGATAGTGTGTTCTTGACAATCACTGTTTACATCGTAATCAATCGTCTTAAGGATATTTTTATATTTAAATCACTACCGTCTTAAGCAACTTTAATTACTAGTATTGTTTGTTTACAACGCTTGTAAAAATGGGATTTCGGTTCGTCTTCCAAATTCGTACTGTTTAAAAATATTTAAGTTAGTTGTCAATTAGTTCAAAACTGCTCTAGCCACCATGTTGGTTATGTTGCAGCAGCATTACCATGAGGAAAATCATATTTGTATCAATCGCATGGATGGTATCTAAAAATATACCATACTGTGCTGTGCTACTCGGATCTGGGTTACACAATAACATTCAGGTGGATTATCAGCAGGCTTCATTTCACATTGCGCTGATACTTTCCCTATTATTAGTGTGTTCTGTAGTATGATTTGTATTGGAACGGTGCAGCATAGCGTTGCTTAACTGTCAACGTAATGAATTCCACACCATTTCCAATGCGGTGCTATGTTTACGACTATTTCTACAAAAATAACGTTGCATTCTGCTGCTATGTTACAGATACCTGTGTCATGCTGTGGCAATGATGAAAGCTCTTGCAAAGACGCAGGTAGCTTGCCGAACAATTTCACTAGACATCTGACATTTCCTTATGACATGTTACTTTCCTGACGTAACGTATTGTCGTATACCCTTCTGGTTGAGTTTTTGCTACAAATAGGATTGCACATAGAGAAATGGACTTTTAAAAACGATTAAATAATGTAAACTACCATTATAAATAAATTATTTTTGGAATAATATAAAGAACCTGTTGATCGTTGATCTGCTTACGAAGCATTTAAGTATTGTCTAAATTTGGTTTGGTTTATGAATGATGTAGTTTGTCACATATCTTATTTTTAAATTGTTTTATATAAAATGGGGAAATCAATAATTAATATTTTTTTATCTTCTTTCCTTCTCATTACAGGTGAGTGTCATTCAACATGCCGGAAACTCGTTGAACTCGTGATTTGTTTGTTGTAATGTACTTTTAATACATTTTAATGGCGTACTTGTATTTGCGTGAGTGTGTTTTTATATGTAAACTTTCTGGTGTATTTTTTATTGTTGCTATAGTCTTGTTAAAGCGATACCACCATCGCAACAAACTGTACTTCGTCATAATTACTGTATGCTTTTAAAACGCTTCACTAACCATATTCATAACGACGGGTTAATTTGAGATGATGGTTTGAGGCAGACATGCAGCATGAGTTTCCAATTGAAAAGTTAATTCTTTAAGTGTTTCGTCTGTATGTTGAAACTGCATTTAGGTATTTGAACATAGTATTATTTTGATTTGTAGTTTATTTTGTTAAATCTACATGTTTTTTTTTATGTAGAAACTTTAATCATAGCATCGAAAAATTTCTCCATACTGTTATAGATACACTCTTGTAATTATTTTGTTAAACGAGTGTGTACGAGTTAAAGTACGAGTGTGTTGGTTACGACCAGATTTGATACATTTTACCGTAGAGCCTAGTATCATCATTTTGTGCTGCAAATTTGTCTTTCCTCTTGCACTGGTGAAATGAAGTGAACGCAACATACACAGCACGAAATCTGCGCGTTACCTCGTAGAATGTTGCACATTTAGTTTTGCAACGATGCCGATTGTCATCGCTCGGACTATTTGCCTGGGTTTTCACTTCTAAACTTGTACGTCTCGTTACGTTCTAGTGCTTTTGAGCGTGTAGGTGTACACACATTTATGAAAAATTTCCACTTAATTCCGTTGTAAATATGTATTTTTGTTGTTTTATTTTTCTCGTTCTGATTCTCTGTGTGGTTTGATTTTCTTTCCTCGTTGTTTATTGGCACGATCTCACGAACAAACTTGTTTTCGTTTTTGAGTGATTGTTACAGTTTGCTCTATTGTTCATTTTACTCACGGTTGATATGAGTGTTTGTTTTTTTTTTTCATACTATCTGACAAAATTAACGTTGAGTTACGTTTGTTACTGCTATGCAAAAATAAATTCTACGTTTCCGTTCTCAAATTTCGTAGATATGTTATCTACTTGCTGTTTACCTTTATTGGGTAACGATAAATTCTGATCTAATAATTTTGTATTTTCTTCTCTTTGTCTTTTGGTTTCTTTTTCTTCTCTTCCGATTATTTTTGGATTCTCCTTTCTTACAGGATCAAACAATTGGCTACCGATTAAGTTTGTGCTTTCGAACTAAAAACCAAAAAAAAAAACACCGTTTATGTTCACTTCCGGCGACGCGTTATATTGTTTCTCTCTATTTTTAACTTTTGAAATGTGGTGTCACTTTGCAACGCGTTTGAGTGCATTATAAGAACTGTGTCTGTGCGAGAAAGCAGCTAGTGAGTCGCATGAATGTTGTATGGAGTTCACTCGAATGGTGGACGGCTGAAAGTTGTCCGTTTCCCTACAGCATCACTACACAACCACATTGAACCCAAAAACCAAATCACATGTTTTCTACTCACTTTATGTACCATAAAACACAGTGAAGCGAACCTTACCCACAATATCAACTATTTGCTGTGAAGAGAAAATTACATAACATTCACTGTTCACCCTTCATACAAACGCACAATTAATACAGTGTCCTCAATTGTATAAGCTATCCTCTTCGACCTGTTTCACCTGGGGAAAAAACCGTCAGTAAGCGATCGATTTATACTCAGCACCAGGCGCCTCCATCGATTCACGGCAGTGCCCTCAAATGTATGTGTTTCATGATATCTATTCTTCTGAACATCATTCTGTTGGAACTCACACTTGACTGTTTTCTTCTTTATGCTTACGTTCGTCTTCCTCTCGTTCTTACTTCTCGTTGAGTTTGGGTTTGTTTCTAACACACACTCCTCTGCTGTTTGTGTCTGTGTTTGTCAGTATTATGGTACTTTTTTTTCTTCTACACTCTTGTGTCTTTCTTTTCACCTCACTATTCTTCTGCCTTCATCAATGCTAGCTCTAAAAGGTTCATTTTCATTATCATCACTTCGCTTTGCAGCGTCCTCTTGTTTTTGTGCAGTGTTGTGTTGTGCGTACGCCACTCGTGTTATCTCGTGTTGTGTTGCTTCTCGGCAAGATGTCCGTTGCGCTAACGTACTGCTTCTTTAATTTACTGTTTCAAGCACTGTTATTTTGCGGAAATTAGGGCAGTTCCCCTTTTGGACGAATATTACGGATTTGCTGAGTCTGTATTGTACTGCGATAGAAACGCAGGTTTGACGTAGGACTATCGATATATTTCTTTCTCGTTTATCATAAGGGACAAATTAATATGTTTTGTTTGCTTATGCCTGTATCATTACGCTCAACTGGGGTTTTTTTTATATGTTGACAATATTACTTGAACTATCATGTGTCGAATAGCGACTTAAATCCATTATTTCTCACTCTCCTTCTTTTAAACGCCTCACAGTATGCAATGTGCAATGCGTACATATTCAATGTCGACCCTGTGAAGAATTTCAGCTGTTTTTTAGTGGTAAAACTTTTCCATTATATTTCATCAATATCGTAAATGATAATAATATTGAGGGACATAAAAATGTGTCAATTACTATGGTAACTACTTCCGCGGGTAGTTTGCTAAGCTCGCAAAGCGTAGATATGAACATGCTCGTGAGAGAGCATGGGTAAGGACTGATGATTATTAGAAAACTTTTTCCTTAACTGATTCTTTGGTTATCAGTACGGATAGTGCTAACGCAATTTTTGCAATGATTCATTCGAAAATGTGTTCAATGAATGAGACGTTATCGTCGAAGTTTTGCTATTAAATAACTTTCATTGCTGCGTGAATTACCAAACAACATTCCGACAAAAAGTCCCAAACAATTGTTTTTTTCGTCTACGGTCAGCAAAAATACTTATGATATGTTTATAAATAGGATTGTTGACGGTAGCCAATTCATATATTTCATTCCCCTATCATACCAAGTGTAGCAATCATGAACAATTAAAAAAAAGTAGTGATACTTCAAGTAAATACCGAACGTCGATCCTTAAACCAACTTGGAAGGAAGCTTATTTAAAAAACGTTCAAGGAGGTAAGCAAACGATTAGCATTGAATAGCAAAAAACAGATGGTCCATCATCTATCAGTGCCATTTTAAAATATTCTGTGTTTTGGATAGGGTAGCCTGATCTAAGCTACAGCTTTGATTGCATGGCATCGGTTCACGTTTCCCGATGCTTGATCGCTTAGACCTCCATCCAGTCCCGTTACCATATCTCCACATCCAGCACCCCGTCTGATTCATCAGGTTTTGTTTATCGTCTGAACGAGATCCATTGAGGACACTGTTGCGTTAAGGAGAAAGCACGCGTGCTCGCGTTGAAATTCATTCATCCGCCGATCCGTTCAACGCTTGCTTTAATCAACATCGACGACCTTCCCACTCTCCTTAGCTATGGCAACGCCATCTCGTGACTGCTCACCGAAGCAGCGCACGTTTAGCGCTACGGGATCGGGCGGCTTTAGCGCGCATACGTCGTCCTCTTCGTCGCTCGCTTCATCGACCGCTGGCAATGCAAATTCCATCGAATCTTCGCTCTCGTTCGCTAGCGGTACGTTTTTGTTTTCGCTTGCTACGGTTACTGTTTTTCGGTTACTATTTTAGCATATTTTTTTCAGTTTATCTTGCTCGCAGTTTCGTTATTCTTTTGTTTCCATGTGCAACGTCATAGTCATTATGGCTCAGAAGAGCATTGCTTCTGTTGATGAGTTGATCATTGCAGTTTTTGACATTTGCAATTTGATAGTTTTCGGTACATCCATTCATGTATAAAGAGTTGTTATTTTATGTTATTTTTTTATTTCTTGGTTAGGGTTTTTGTTTCTATTCGTTCCCTGTATTCGTGGGTTTGTCTCGGTAAATTAAACATAAACTTAATTATGCCATGCGTTTATTTATTTAAATATTTCCCAACTTTGTTTATAATAAAAAAATCAATCGCAGATTTTGATAGTCAGGGCATTTTATACAATAGCACATTAGTGTTAATATTTTTCAAATCCCCATTTCGATAACGATTCGTTCTTGTTCTATTTTGTTTACTACAACAAAATCCATTTATGCTGCCATTGGGTTCATCGCTTCACCTCATCCTGATTGATACACTGAAAAATGCAAATACAATAACCAACACACATCAACTGCAAACACACGCTCCTATCACTCTCCGGTCACTGTTGCTCCATTTGGTCTACCGGCAAAAAAAAAACACTCCGTTTCCGGCCAAACGCTCTTACTGTCTGCTGTCGTAAAACAAAACACAAAACAATATTCCACCACACAATCGTAAACGCATTCCGTGCGGTTCACGAATTCGCGGGCCCGTTTCGCCTACCGCCGTCGCCATCACCATCGCCATCAGTCAGCGGTAGTCCGACGAAACTGACGCTGTTCGGTAGCAATAAAATGTCGACGACTGGCAGCCCACCAACTTTACCGACCGGTCCCGGCCCTAGCCGGCAGCGTTCCCTGCGAGATCGGCTGCGTGAGGGCATTACCGGAAGTCTCACCTGGCAGTAAGTTTTCGTTCCGTTGTTTTGCTCTCTATTTTCTGTTGTTTTTTTTTTTGCTATCACGCGGTACGGACCTGCGTGCCTATGATAGAAGTTCGGTAGTGTCGTAGATGGTAGCCGTATATCGACAGTAGCGAATATTACACACACTTCGTTATGTTAGCACATCTTTTTATTGAGATCACTAGCAATCTGCTTCCGGTTCACGTAGTTTCACGCGAATATAGTTAGATATTTAAATCGAAATCGAATTCATCATATCAAGTTTATAGCTTAACAAAACAGTGTACAAAAAAAATACAAATCATATTTCGATAGTGTGCCGCTCAATAATTGGATCATTGGCATTTATTCGAATAGTTAGACTGTTCGTAAAAGAAACGTTTTCTCTAGTTTTACATACATCTCTATGTTTTTATATCCCTTTTTCAATAGTTGTTACTTTTCTTTATATTTCGTCATTTAAGAATCAAAATAAAATCGTGTTTGTTGTGATGAGTGTTGTTGGTAAGACTTATAATCAATACAAAAATGGATAAAGAGCACCTGAAGGAACGTGATGCTGGTAAACCGGTTTCTGATTAAATTCCCGTACGTAAGTGTGGGCGCCCATTATTTATAGACATTTTTGATACGCATCCCACCATCACTCACTCACCCCGCGACCGATAGAATGGGTATAAAATACTGGACCGATCGACAATCATGACACTCATTAACGCCATCGCTGCGTCCGTTCTCGATGTTAAATAGTACCCTCTATTGGTTGGTGCACAAACCCGTGTGTGCTGCAGGCACCCGGTAAGGAGGCCATTTCCGCCACCAGTGAAACCTGTCTGGTCTGAAAAGTTGAATTTACGCATACATCGATCGTCGACTTAACCACGTGTGTTGTTTGGTTGTGGAGCATGTTGCTGTCACGATTAGCAGACAACGGACCAAAGCGGGCGATTAATAATGTTTAGTAGTGAGTTTGCAATTGTAGTTTGGTGTTGAATTGTGCAACCTTTTGTAATTATTTTTGTCAAAAATGAAACAGCAAATAACATATTAAACTCGTTTCTGATTTTTTATATCATAATCGTTTCATCTCCATTTAATATTTTGCTACTGTGCTTGTAATAGAATCAGCTTAAGCGTTCCTCATGATGTTTAATGTCATTCGTTTTAAATTTGATGTCGATATAAGCTAAGCTAGTAAAGCTTGATTGCGAGCAAAATATTTGTGCATGAAATTTGCATAAGCTTTCTCACATTAAATGTTTTTCTAAGATTAAATTGAACAACATGAATGTAAAAAAAAACAGCGAGATGATAATTGATCCTTTTATCACATATTATTTACAATATAAAATAAGTAAGTACAACTTCTCCGTTTTTATCACGTATTTTTTTTTATCTATGGGTTTGGAAATTTAATTTTATAAAAAAATAATTATTTGACCTTCTTCCCAATACTTGAATTTTAGCATTTTTTATGGTGTTAAATTTAAGATCTTCCAAAATTCCTTCTAAAAATATTTTAAAATAAGTATAAACTGATTACCATTGATATTACCAAACAATCCACCAAGTTGGTAATGAAACAAACTTCCACACATTCCAGCAAGTAAATAACGACACCAGTATCCAGCTTATTTTTAGCAAAAATCTGTCACTTTGAGTTGTGTTGACAAAGTGATTGCTTTTGGGATCGGTTGTTTTATTGATAAGCGTGATTGAAGTATCATTTTCAATTTATACCAACACTCGGGTGTTGTGTTACGCCAATTTCACCCAATCAAGCATGTTGGTTGGTTGGCCCAGCCGAAGGTTGGCCCAGACCGTCTTGCGCGGGCCGTTTGTTGTTACGGGGCCAGGTTCAATCGCTCAATTGAACGCAATACGCAGAAGAGTAGAATTAAACACCAAGCAAAGCAATGCCCGGCACTCTTGCGTCCCGGCCAACTGTCCGGCCTGTGTCAAACGATACGGCGTACGTGACATGTCACATTTCGGTGACGCTAACTTTTGCCTTCGAGCGGAATTTTATTATCTTTCCCCAGAACAAAAAGCCGAAAACCCGGAATCGACCGGCCACATCCGGCGTGTACTGTTTTGATGGCGGTCCGCTTGCGTGCAGGCTTCCATCCACGATCGGATCAGCGATTATGCATATTAAATTAGACGCGTCACGAAACTTCAGGTCTCCAACAGCACCTTCCAGTTTGGGGCGTACGCTTTTTGGACAGAATGACGATGCATTTAAATAACCAAAAATCCGACCTCGTTTTGTAGATGCCATTTGCATAGTAACCTGCAAAGTGGATTCCCTTCCCTGGCTGACAGCTGTTTTGACGCAGCATAAGTAAATAAATGCTCTGGATCGGATAATTAGCTGGGGAGTGGACGGTGAAGAATTCAATTTTGCAAACGATTGTTACCATCATCCGGAGACACGCTGAAGTGAACGGTAGTGTAACAAAGCGCTTACACACACACACCACGGCCATCGATGGAAGTTTTCCGGTCCAAACACAACCCGCCTACCAGACCCGTGTTGTCATCCGTCCAACGCTTGTTTACGCTGACAGGTCGCGTACCGAACCTGCAACGAACGCAATCAGGTTCTAACAATATTTGCTACACAATAGCAAAGAAGTTTACGCGTGTTTTTTTTTTCGATTTGATGTTCACTGTTCACCTCCCCGATGAACGCTGTCACTTGGACACAGCCTACGCAGCTAGCGAGACCTGTCTGTCACCTCCGTCCGTGGTCGTGATGTTAAAGGCTTGACCTTGCGTTGAAGAGCGGCCCTTTAACTCTGAGCAGGTCAGGGTGGCAGGTTAAACGTTGTCTGCAGATGACGGAAGTGATGTTTTGATTCCTCACCTGGAAAAAAACTCCTTTAACTTGATGCCTGCAGCATGGCTTGTTTGTCTAACCTAGTCCGTCATCAAATCCGAGTGCCCTTTTTAATGTGAGGCACGATGAAGGTAACACAATTTAAGGGCTCTGAATAGTGAACTCGACTGTTTTGGGTATCGTATTTGATAGTTTCCGTTATTTTCGTTTGTCGCAACGGTTTCCTGCAGGTGAAGAACCCTGTGAAGGTGAGAACGTTAAATAATCTCCCCTAAGGTCATTGGATATGGAACCAAACTGTATCACACGGAATAATTGGTTATAGTGTGTCAAAAAATTGTCCACGAAGGAACCTCCTCGACCTCCTCGACCTCCTAAACCGAAAGATAATGGCACCGCCACCTACAGAGTCCCTGTAAACCAACATTCAAGATGTGCCTAAAGCTCCGTTCTATCCTTTACCTGAAAGCTGAAATTATTCATTACGCCATTTAAATAACTTCCAAGGTGTTGTCTGCATTTATTTGTTTCTTTTCCATGTGCACTCTTTCAACTGGAAGTTCCTGACAAAAGCGACGATAAGCTCATGTTTTAACCACCGCTTCGGTAGCAAATCAACAATCAGCTTAGCTTTCGCGAAGCTGATCTGTAACAGGAAATTTATAGCCCTTGTTGTGTAAAAGATACCTACGGAACATGAAATTAAAGCTTCGTCTTACATGCGACTTACACGCCTAGTCACTTCCGCCGTAGGGATTTTGTGATAACTTACCTCTGCGCTTTCGCATCCAACTACAACTGCCTTTTGCATTCCCTCCTCAGTCCACGATGGCTCGATACGTCCAATCAACTGCAAATCCACCGTATCCAGAAGTGCGTGCAGAAATTGGAGCACACATAAGTTAACCTTTGGCTTCTTCTCCTGTCCGGTTCGCTTTCTTCCATTCGCCTTTCCCACCCCGGCGTAAACCTGCTCATTGAGTCCTGTGTTTGGCCCGGTCTGCATATTCCATCACCGCGAGCAGCAGGAATGATTTAAAGTTCAATGCAATTCATCGACCTTGCACGGTTAAACACTTGCAGCCCACGCCACATACCCTTCCGCACTCGAAAGGCGTTCGCACGCGATCCGGTCACAATTGGTTTGCTTGCATTTCGACACGGGAGATGAATTTCCTCTCTTGCATCGATGAATTACACCTTTCTTACGACATTCTGCAGGAGAGCAAAAAAGCACAACAGATACGGCACGGAATTGTGATGAGATTACGAGATAAAAATTAAGGATTATTACCGTGATTGTTTGATTTCTTCCTTTGCATGCTGCCTATTAAATAACATGCTTCCGTTAACGACACCTTGTTGGACGGCGTAATTGAAATGCGAGATAAAATGCCCACAAGTGCTCAGGTTGGAGGGTACTTTTTTGCTTCTTAATAGAAATGAAATTTCTAAGTCACGTCTTAAGTGGTTAATGACATTAATCGCGTGTACATGCAGTCATAATTGAGACATTTTTACTTAAAATAAAACTATGTAAAAGTCAATGAAAATCTTAAAAATGCCCCTATTTAGTCATACATATCAACAAAATATAATCATTATGTCTACTACTTCAGGTATTCGGTACTTTTAAAATATTGGGTGAATGTGATACATATTAATTAATCTCAGGGTATCTTTGAACTGAATGAAATATTCTGAATCTCTACACAGGAGATTCATGAATCCTCAAAGAGGTATGAATTCTTGAAGGCTTATGAATACTTCAATATGAATAAACGTCTATGCTAGCATGATTTTACGCTTTTTTTTTTTTAATAATTTAGCTTCTCAAATAAGAAGTCTTACACAATTGTAATGATTCTAATGCTGTTCCAATCCCTGGGAATTGATGTATCGTTGAAGATTCATTAATACCTGAGGATTCATAAGGAGTCGACTTTTTCACTTCTTCTCAACACTTACTCAACACTTTACATACTTATCCGGCGCTACAACCGCTTCGCGATCTTGGCCTGCTGCAAAAGTCCTCTAAACCGCTCACGATCGAGCTCTTTCGTCTGCCAATCCTGTATCCTGGTCTCTGTGGCGAACGCATCAACGCCATAGCTCCACCTCAGTCTGGACCTCAAAGAACTTTAGCTCGTTTAGGTTGTCCGATACTATTCTCATGACGTGACCAGCCCACCGGAGCCTGGCGAGTCTAATTCGTTGTACGACAGTGAGGTCGTCGTACAACTTATAGATCTCGTCATTGTAGCGGCTCCTCCATTGTCCTTCCACACATACGGCGCCAAAAATTTTCCTCTCAAACGCAGCTAAGAGGGTTTCGTCATCTATGGACAAAGTCCAAGTTTCAGAGGCGTATGTGAGTACTGGGACTATAGTTGAAGTTCTGGGAAGTTCTATACAGTTCCAGTGGAGAAGTTACTCTACATTTGAGTTGTGCTTTAGTTGGAGGCTTTGAGTGGGTAAGTTACTTTACACTTTAGTAACTTACACTTTACTTTTTATTTAAATATTGCTTGAAGGCAATCTAAAGTGTTCTAAAAAACCTTTAACTTTGGCTTGTTCATTACTTATGATCACATTTATTGTCGTCCACTATTTTATATCCACTCACTTACAATCCCTTTAATTTGCGGCGGCCGACATCGTAAGGATCTGACATCAGTTTTTTCCCGCCGCAAAAAAATTAAGAAAAAGATTTCTTATCAATTCGTCCTTGTAGTACCACGAGCCCCAAACCACACTGTCCCAATCGGTTCGTCAATCGATCGATCATTTCTTAGTGAGAGTAAAAAATGTCCAACACAGTTGATAAGCCTTTGGGGTTCGTTCCCGTTTGCAGCTGCGTAAGTGCCGTGCTAACTTGATCGCGGCCGTTTGCGGGCCAATCTGCGGGTCGATACATACGTATTGAAAGATCCAGCGAACGCAGGCCGACTATCGGGTCATTAGATCACGATAAGCAGCGCCCTGCAGCAAGGTGTAAGGTCAGCATCGAACCAGGTTTGCACCGGGTTCATAACTTAATCAATTTCAATATTAACTTAACCATTATGGTTGTTGAATTATTCATAAGATTGTTGTTCGACGTTCGCTCGCAATCGCGGGCTAACCGAACGGAAACGTTGTACACCGGACCATTTCCAGCGTAAAAAGTCCTGCCAGCGAAGCTGCTGCTGCTCTCCAAGCGGTGCTACCTTCGACGACGAACAGTTCGAACGAGAATAGCGGTAACTTGGTTGGATGAAAATCTCGTTAAAATTGCATCGTCCTTTGCCATACTTTAGCGTATATGGATGTTGTGCACCATTGCTCCGTCTACTTGGCGATCTTTACCAGCGTGATCTTTGCAAAGGTGGAGCAGAATAATGAGTTTAACATTGCCGGTGGTATCTTCGGATTTCCTCTGTTTTTTAAGATGATTTTAATATAATTTTTAAAGCGTCTAGTATAGCTTTAATAGTAAAAGAAAAAAAAATTCAACCTTTCAATTCAGAAGTAACAGGAGACGTTGCATTAAAAATGCATGTCAAAGATGCAAGTCGTTCCAATGTAAACATACCGTTCGGTGCATCCTTTGACATTAACCTTCCAAAGATGCCTCCCGTACCACGGGATGGTAAATATCCTGCCGCCAAGATCTGTTGTTGAACTCTTTTCTGTTCAGGTTGGCAGTAACAAGCTTTGGCTGGCAATTAAATGCAACACCGCGTCGAAGCTGTCGTCATTCGGGGAAAGGGTAGAAATGGTTCCTCGTTAAGGCCTACGGCAACGCGAACGATGCGCTCCGGGCACGAGCTGGGTTGATGGACGTAATCAAATTAGATGACTCGAACAAGATGGTTTTCCCTGACGATTTCATTGTGGGCGTACGTGCACTACTGCTGCTGCTCTTGCTGCGGGATTCGAACGGAAGCGTATGAAAAAAGGAGCAACTCAGTTCCGGAAGCCACACGCGTTGCATTTGCGTTAGCGCGATAGTTGCGCTACTTGCTCGGTAGCAACATCTCGTGCACCAAATAATGCCGGCATCAGATTCAATTACGTCTCGTTCACTTTTCACGTCAAATTTGTGCCTTTGTTTCATTAGTTTGATATGCCGTTCCGTCCAGCGTACGATTTGTTTGACCGACATTCATTGTGTGCATTTTCCTCCGGCAAAGGCAAATATTTCAGTGTTTTTTGAGCAGAAAATAAAAAATATTCAGGACTGGTTGCATGCTACATGCTGGTTTCATTAATGTGTGTGACAACTGAATTTATTACAGTTGAGTTGCATTTTTGTGTAATGTTGGTACATGAAACATATTTTCCGTTACCTTTTATCTGTTTTGTGTAACAGGTGACAATAGAATGCATTCCTCTGCTTCAACATATTCACAATTTTGTGAGCCAGATCTTACATCCTCAAGGTTACTTTACCTCGCATTACCAAACCAGTGGTGACTGAAATCAGTTATGACGTGCCCTCACCATAAGCAGGATAATGAAAATTTTAAAATCAAATCAACCAATATCCCTCACCAACCACCGCACCCGTTTGCCTTTGTTTGCACGCTAGCTTCGAAATGTGTTTAGCATACACTGGCCCACAGGCTTAGATTTCCAATGTGTGGGGTGGTGTTGTTTTGTGTTTTGGTGGAGGCATCGCAGTATTTTTGTCCCCCCCTCTCAATCCTGTCCGGGCTTTGTGATAACGCGGACGCTTTTGCCGCGAATATATTTGCATCTCATCAGGCACGTAACCG
>KB663832.1:13941830-13969587 GCA_000349025.1 Anopheles minimus | reverse complement strand
AGTTTGCATGCGTAACTTGGTAGCTTCCCAGTGGGGGCAGGCTTAATGATTCGTTTGTGTTCCAGCACACAGTGTGTGATGTTTTCCAAATGGCAACGAAGGTCAAACGAAAAACGAGTGAACCACAATGCCTGCGCAATGCATTTCTAGGATATCGCTAGAATGTTACTGCGTGCCGTTGAATATTACATTTTCATTGGAGAAGAGAAAGAGAGAAACCTTTCAAAGTAGGTTTTTTGCGTGATCACTTCGTCCGATATTCCAAGCGCGCTTTTTATAAACCAGAAAGCCATGAAAAGCAAAACTCTATGTAAATTAGATTTTGTCAAAAATGATGAATGTACATATACATTTTCAGAATTAATTGGAACTTTTCGCTCCATCAGAATAACTTTACGATTCGGGCTTTTCTTTTCTTCGGGGATTTCATTTACATACACATGCGATGCGTTCATGCCTTGTAAAAAACGTGCCCGTTTACCATTTAACCGTTTTCCTAAGAAGTTCTTAGTTATTAAGATTCTTATAACAGTAATGAATGGCGAATCTGTCATCCACCAAGCAACAACCTTCCCCTGCAAAATGTCACATAAGTTCCGATTTTGCTGTTGAAGCCTCCGTGGATGTTGAGGATATGATCTACGAAATTTTATATCTTCATTGGTTGGGCGACAAGGGCCCCGTCGATGGAGGGACTCCGAAGAGTCTGGTACTAAAGCACTGAAATACTGATAGTAAACGCCAACAGCTGATAGTAGATGGGCTTTAGTTCATAATTTTCCCGCTACATTAGATCAACTTTTTATAATTCCCCCTGAGACCTCAAGGATCATTGGGCCTCCATTGACAGTAGCACTTGAGCTTAAGTTTGTCAACATAAACATGGCAGCTGAACCTAAATCAACAATTATTGGATGAGGGTTGTGATCTCGATGGCAATACTACACAGATCGGCTTATTACATGCAACCGCAAACGTCATCCGATAACCCAAGGGCATCGAAGAAATCCTATATCCATTGCCTAACACTTCGTGGCTGAGTGCCCTTGAAGGTGCTTCGGTATCTTCGAAGAACAACTACAAGTTCCCCTGGTTAGCTATCCCAAAACCCCTAATGGGGGGAGATATCCCTTCTTCTCAAAAGCATAGGAGGAGAGAAAATCACGCAAAAACAAGTTGAAACCGATTCTAACCGACCCCCTAAGTCGTTCACCCCAAAATGATCGTGTAGCAGTAGGGCTGTTACCATATGGCAATGAACCCTGAAACCGTCGTAACGTTGAGGCAGGTTTATTTACTTTATTTTTGATTTGTCTACCTTTAATTTCTTGTGACTGACGACAAATCAGAGTTCCGGAGGCGAACTTGTTCACGAGTTGATATAATTTGCAGTTAATTTCTGGCTCTTATGTTGAGAAAATTGCAGTACAATGCGTTGCGGTCCCGAGAAATCGCTGCGTTCTAGCAATACAATCAAAGCTTCCTCTGCATCCGGAAAATAATAAATTAAATGAACAGAAATCAATAACGTGTACAGCAATAAACAACTGTATCTTGAGAATCTTAACCGAGTTGTTGTTGCCTCTGGTCACGTTTACGCCTCGGTGGTGATCCTGGTGCTCAGTTGAACCAATTGAACTGATCAATCGTACTATTTTGCTTTCGCTTCCGATGGTGTCCACAGGTGAATGGCGATTGATAACCTTAGGGTGTGGAAGTCCAACAACAGTTTTAAAACACAATAGTTTCGTACACCGAAAAACAGTCCCGTAACGAATTATTAAACTTTAATAAAAAATATAATTTGCACAGAAAAGTTACAATTTACATTTATTACATTGCCAATTCGTGGAACCATTATTTGCTGCTGTTGCAATCAAGGGTTGAATGTCGTTTTCATCCTTCCTTGAAATTCCACGTTTTTGTCAACAACAAACACGGCAGCCGGTTGTGTTTTTTTTTTGGTTGTGGATTGTTGGAATTTACGCATGAATTTTATTGCCTCGCTTGCGACACACGGGTGCAAACCCGTCACTGCTGGAACCATAACGAGGCGTGATTAATCCGACTTTTATCATTCAATGCTGATTAAATTTTATGTAACCAATTGCTGGCGAACTTTATTACACTCGTATGACAACCCTTTTGTTGTCGCATTGTTTAAAATTGTTTATAGGTTCGATACATTCATGTAGCTCTATTAATATTAATTCTTGTTAATATTAATTATTTAACATTTAATCATTTACAAATAAATTTATTAAATGTGTTATTGATCTTGGAATTATGGTAATATAACGGTTAAGCTCTATCAGCAAGTCTTAATTTTCAAGTTAATTAGAAATTCTTCAAAACGAATAATTTAATTTTATTTTTTCTTTCCTTCGTGTCTAGCTCCTCAGTGACAGTCTATATATTATTTATTCGAGAGTGTTCGAGAGTTATTATAGTTTTTTGTTGTCAATAACATTGTCGATCTTACATGGTAACATACAACCCCCGCGACCTCCAGTCTCGACCCAACCTAGATCGACATAAATTGAAATTGATCGGTACCAACAAGTGAGACCACCGACCAACAAAATGCTGCAAAGCCGTAATGCGTACAGTTGCTTGCAGGACACGGTGGATGTTGTTCGTCTCAGTGCGCAAGTACCTGGTGGCGAAACGTACCGTTGACAGCGAACAAGCAAGACTGTTGTTAGCGCATAGAGGTGCATGGGTTACGTTCTCAGGTGTTGTTTGCTCGATGATCGCTCGCAAGGTTCACGCGATCGTAAATCGTACAGTGCACTGGTGCACGAGTTCTCGCTCGGATCGCTTTTATCGACCCCTTTGTAAAAACAAATCTCTCCGTTTTGGGTGTTCGCAAATCGTACCGATCGTTTGTTCTGCGTGCAAGAGATATGCTCCATCCACCCGGACAAGTTTATGGTTTCCGCTCAATTAATTTCGTACCTTCTTATTAAGATGGGCGCTGGGCAAGAGGGTTGCAGCTTGCTGCTGGCACAATGGCGGCCCTTAACACTGTGGCCCGTGGTGGCAGAGGATACACGAACCCATTAAAAAATAGAGCAAAAGTCAATGCCAAATGTTGAACTTCAAACCCCTGGGACCGGACGCGCAGCCGGACATGATTTATTTTTTGCCCCCTTTTTTCTCCAGTCATCTCTTGCGCGGCTCGATCAAATTCGCTGCGTCGCTGCCGACGGAAACATCTCGTAGCGGCTGTGGTCACGTGGGGGATCTAGCCGACGTGCACGTCCAGTACGCTAGAAGTCGCCCCAGACAGCAGATGTCGGAAACTTCAATGCCGGCCCGTCTAGGGGATTACTTGTGGCAATCTTTGCAACTTTGCGGCGAGTTCTGGAGCCGGTGGATTGTTGTCGGCCAGGTCCGATGCCTTGAACTTGGGTTTGCTTTTCTTCACGACCACCAATACCGCGTTCATCATCACCGGGCATCGTCGTCATCGGCGGTGGTGACAATGTGTATGAATAATGACAGACCGGAAGGTTTTCAGACGACGTTCAGGGACTCGTCTATCGGTCGGTGGAACACGATTAATTGAGCCAACATTATTTTGATAATCGGCAGGCTAGCAAACGGAAGGTGAAGCAACGCACCAAGGTACAGCGAAGGCAAACGGTTGGATAGGATATTCTTATCTCTAATGTCGAATTGAAAGTTTCTAGTTAATCGTTTTGTTACTGATTGATTTATTTGTATAATAATATTATTATTCGGTATTCAATATTAAGGTTAGATTTTTTATTAACTTATTGGGCCTACCTTGCCAAATAGTTGCCAATCTCTGTTTTGAATTCTTTATATCTGAAAAATCAGGCTCGTATATAGGAAATAGAGCGCATCCCTATTGACAAGTCATTACAAACTTGTTACGAAAAAACATATGAATTAATTATATTAGGAAGTTTCAGTAAAATTGTTAGTTCCTTCTACTCTACATGAATGTGAGTATCCTCAGACAATAGCAAAGTAAGCATTAATAAGTGGCAATAACAAAGTCCAACGACCAAACGCGTCCATGCCAAAAGCTCAATGATCAAAAGCCGCAAGTGTTGCTTCCGGGTGCTCTGTGGTTGTCATTTCCGAACTCCACCACCTAAAGGAGGAAACCTGGTGCGATCGAAGAGAATAACGAAAGATGTTAACCGCAATCCACAAACCATGGGTCCTTTTCCTACATTCCAAACAAAGCCGAGGTCTGTGGAGGGAATACGTTGAGTTACATACGTCAGGCAAGTCTTCATCGAATCGGACACGGTGTTGGCCGGAGGAAGGGAAACGCATGCTATTGTTTGGCTAGGTGACAGAATAATCATATGCAAATCGTATACATCCGTTCCGGTGCGAGTGACACACGCACACTTTAGCTTACATTAATAAATCGATTTGTCCACGGATGTCGGTATATTCGCCGGTGCGTCCCAGAGAGCACCGTAGGCATTCAGTGGTGCCAAGATGCTGCACGAGCAATTGCTTAAACCGTGCATAAACCAAGACAAACGAGTTGTAACGTTTGTAGTAGTTCCGAGAAATTGAACTCGTTCGTGCGTGACCCTGGCAACGGTCACATGATCCGTTTAATGTGACCGATCCAAGTGTTGCTAGGGCAGTTGAAAGCTATACACTTGCGAAAAGGGACGAAAATGTTTGTTTTTCCAGGACTATCAAGATAAAGAAACATAAACTCGTGCTGAGTGGGTTGGATTTAGACCATGAACTTTACAAGCACGATTATCCCATTAATAGAAGAAGGTTCCAGTTTTTTGTTCTGCTGTCAATAAGGAATTTCTAAAGAACTATAACTGAAGTCGCTTTTTTATTAAAAAAAGAAAAAAAACATGGAGCTACCATAAACTGTAGCATGTAAGATATTCTTAAATGTACGGTTTAATTGAATAGCTTGTTGAAATTGATAACATACCACCTGGCGGTGTTGGTAGTAGGTGGTCCCTTTCTTCAAAACTTGCCAACACAGATATGCGCGCCGTTCGATCCATGGTGGGGTTACTCATGCACAACAATCGAAACGACCTTTTACTCTCGATACACACCGTGTGCCATCGTTCAAGGATGCACACACGTTTCCTCTCGTCTGTTGTAGTTTGGTATGCTCTTTATGCAAATGTCTACAGTGTGCTGCCGAGCGCGCGTAAAAATTTCCCAGAACATACGTATGGATATCCGCCAAAATGCATTCCACTGTCAGCGGCTACTGCGAAATGACCGATCCGGGATATCCACCAGACCGGCCACCAACAAGATATGGATCGACAGACTTTAATGTCACAGCAATTAATCATCAGTCAGCGGGAACCGTTTCATACAGGATTCTACAATGTCCGGTGGAGGTTGCGTCCTCCGGCAATATCCTCTTCCTCAGCCCTCGGGGCGTTACATCTGTTTGTCGGGTTCTTGACCGACTTCGGAAATGATGCTGCGATTGTTGCGACGACCTGCTGCTATCGATCACTGGACTGGCGGTGCCTCTTCGCAGCAAGTGTATTGACGTGTACGGTTCGGCTGGAAGGCGTCTGGAACTGTACCAATGATGAAGTCATGTCTCTAGATGCAAATCTCAGGGTACGCAGTCGGTCGAAGGCTTTCCGGGCGGCGACGACATTGGAGGTCTTGCGTAGGCGAACAGGCAAAACCATTCACAATCGTGGTTCCATTCAACCCTGCTGGTAATGGTCTAAAATGTTGAATGTATTTCTAGGCCATGTCAAGCTTTGAACGCTGTCATAATTTGATCAATAATGTGGTTTAATACTTTAAAAAACTTCGGTATTCCAGTTTTGTTTTGCGTAGCTAGACTTCGGAATTTTGTCATGTTAGCAGGAGCAGAGTTATTAGGGAAACTGTTGAACGCTGTTTAATGCGATTTATTTGAACTATGCAACAATTGTTAGAGTCCTCTTCAATTGATTTGGATTTTTCATCAATTCATGAAAAAGCAAATTATGATTTTTTTTTAAATTATGTTGAAACATGGTATAGAAAACATATTTCAGTCACTTATTAGCGTTTAAACGCCTCTTTAGGTGCATTTGAGTGCCCGAAGCACATATCATGTCAGATCGCACTTAAAGCAATAAGCACACACAAAGCCGTTAGCTAAAATCCATTAACCACCAGACCAAAATTGATACAATTTATCGTCGCTATATCGTGTTGAAGTGCCATTGCAAAACGGCAAGTTCACGATTCAATTGGCGAATTGATTTTGACTGCGATTATTTATGGTATGGTGAGCGATGTGTGCCCGTTACTCTAATAAACCGGCTGACATAATTACGATCGGCACAGTTAGTAACGGTTACCGGTGCAGTGGTGTAATATTCATTTTTCAATTTATGGCAAATTTAAAACCCTATGACACAGATCGATTCAACTAGTAAACATTCCATTTCACTAACTTGTGATGTGAGTGGATATACTTCCTGTAGGTAAAATGTTCAACAAATCTTTATTTTACTTACTTTACTTGACATCGCAGATTTTGGAGGTAATACTAACATTAATCATATATGTAAGTGATTACAAGCGAATGTAAGATGTTGCAATTGAAAACTTAAAACAATACAGGGTTTTCATTCCTATATTTACTTTTGCTAGTAATGTTCGTGACCAAGCTATAAAACCATATGGACATTTCAAATTTTACGACCCCGCTATAAAATTGGCAATAAAATATCGCGTTACTTTTCGTTGCTAGCTTGATAAAAACCTACATTGAGCAGGACAGTAAAATGTCTTTACACTGGTCAGTGTTGGGACAAGTTGTCCAAATAATTCCAGACATTAAATCCAAACATTACAAACGTGTCATATATTTTTTATGAAAATCAATTTGGGGCGTTTCGTTTTTTTTAATAAGTGTGATCCAATAAACTCGGAATAGAATATGTATCAAATCATACGCAAGCACCAATCTGTAACTGTCCTGTAAGTGCAGTGCTTCCTCTCTTTCAAACTATACGGAAGATGTACCAAAATTTACGCAAACAACATCCCCGGGCCGCAAGAAGAGGAATGGGCACGGAAAAAGCATCATCTTGTGCACAATGTTTGCACAGCTGGTCTGCTGCTGCTGTTGTAGTTGCTGCAATTCCATTTCCATTCCATTTGCCATTCGCAACATTGCTACGTTTATGAATATTGTCAACACACACACACACACACACACAACCCTTACTAACCAACGCCACGGGGTACGGCTTACGTTTCCCCCATTTCCTGGTTTCCGTGTTTTCTTCTCCACTGGGTTGATTGGAATGATTGATTGGCCGCCGAGCTGTTGACTGATGAGCCACCAGAAGAAGGTACGACGATCGTATTTGTCTCCATCTCCAAGCTCGCACGAACAAATAAGACGCACTTGCCGGGAAATTGCAATCGTCAATTGTAGGACGGAAAAGCTTTCGTGCCGGTTCACCCTAGCGCATGGTGTGACGCACAGAAGATTATTGTTACATCCTTTGTAGATGTTAGCACAATATTGAACTTGGTCGTAGCTTAACGGCTGCACGTGGAGTTTGTTTGTATGCCGTCGACAAACGTCTGTTCTTAAAGGAGGGGATAGAAAAGATGATATTACTTGTTTTACGGTGGTTTGTTTAATCACAAAATGATTATAGTTTATGTACGTAGGAAATTTAACTGATTGTGATATCATTCGTTCGGAAATTTAACTGTTCATTACATTCGTCAATTGGAGCTATTCACATATTTCAAATAACTTAAATTAGCTTAGTTCTATAATTAAAGTTCAATTTTAATTTGCAAAGTGCCCAATTTAAGGGAATTCAGCAGTTGTAATATTAAGAAGAGCTATCTATAGAAAAAAAAGCAATTTAACTTCGCTTCTGATAAGTTTTTTTTGTTCAAAACTTCGTAAAAACCATTACAAAAAATGCTTTACTAATCTAAAACGATAATAGGTGTGGTTATGGATTGCATTCATGGATGGTACATGTACAACTCACGATGCAAACAATACCTTCATGAGTTAAATACTTCATAAGTTCCGAATTAAATATTCTTGTTTCAGGCATACTAAATCCCTATTGAAGACTCATTTATATGCTTCTTCAATAAAGGAGTATTAAAATCATGTGTCGATTCACCAAATTGTCATGAATCTTTAATGCTCGTCTCGATTTTTTATGCACATCAAGCATTCCAAGTTGATGCTATCAATTTCAATGACCGATTCAGGAAATAGTTATATTCATAACAGCAATTTCATGTTATAATTGGTCAGCTTGGATATCCAACAGTGGTTTGTAAAGTTTCATTACAGAAGATAAACATAAAAAAGTGGTAAAATCTTAAAATCGTAATGTTCGAGTATCTCCAGAGATTTATGCAACTTCGTTATAGAGAAACAGAGTCATTCATTTGGCTGAAATATTCATCGTAATTGGATATATGCCTTTAGAACACAAATATACTATGTCTATCTTATGACACTTCGTGCTTTAAACTTCAGATTGATTAATATTTGACATTAAACTTCTAGAACTGATGGAATTGATTAGCAATGCGCTTAGTGCTTTAATTCGCAGTTTTGTTCCATTAGCATTAAAGCAATCGCACATGACAAGATGCTTTCCTTGCGATTTCAAACCGTTTCGTGTCAGAACTCATCAGCGCTAATGCAAAAAAAAAAGAGAAGTTCCTTACTGCCGACAATTAACCAAACGCACGTTCTCACCCTTCAGCGCACCAAACCGATCCTTGATCCAAACCCCGATTGACCTTTCGCAAACTATTTGCGATCGCAATCGACGCACCCAGCGCGAATCGAAGTTCTTGGTCCAGTGCAGGATCCCTGTGCGCCGTTCTAGCTCTAGTGCACAAGGACAACGGAATCGGAACGTGTTGTGGTAGATCTCTGAAGCACGTAAAGTGCGTATGCGAAACACGAGCCAACGGGGTAGCGCACCCCAATGCTAACAACATAATCATCGAGCATCGGGTGCGTGATGTGGATCATGCCACCTATTGGACGGCCGGCCAAGAACGGGCATGACAACATTAAGGCAACCAGAAGTCTCACCGCGAACGATGGGAACGCTTCCAGCATCATCAAGCGTCGTGTCATTACCGTCCGTCTGTAATCGTCAGTTTGACTGATTGCTCGCACATTACCATAATTGATAATTTGATCATATATTCTATAAATTTCCCTGCCCCCCCCTCCCCTTCCTTTTCCAACCGTCTCCTGGCCGGTGGCGGCGTCTGCACTAAGCACGGCACCCATTGCTATTTCGGTGCAGGCGGCGATGTAAATGGTAACTTAATTTATGTTATTAATGTCCTCGCCTGGCTGAAGCGGGAAGCTACGGACAGTTCTCGGTGCGGTGGAATGTAAGTGGCTACATGCGAGCATTAATCTTCCAGCACCAATAACCCGTCTTTCGGGCGGCGTGTTATTTTGATGCTCAACCCCATAACTTCATCATTCGTCTACGGAGCTGGCACACTTCCGCCGACTACTTTGTTTCGGGGTTTTTCATCCACCTAACTATCCGCTACGTGTGGATGCGTGTGAATGATAGCAAAAATAGATTGCGTTCGTGCGCCACCCATTGACACAAGCGGCACGGAACCGATCGGTCCGTTCTTTCCTGGCGAAAGAAGCAAACAGTCATGTATCAAGGTTTCCGGTCCCGGAGCGCAGTGCTCCGCCTTGCAGCAGGGCGATGCAATCCGCGGGTATACGGTGCGTTGCACACATGTCCTCGGCAAAGGCATTTGCACTCCTCCCCAACCGTACGGCAAATGCATATCTCACTCGCTGCCGGTGGTTGTGGAGATGCCTTGTCGTTGGTTGCAGCGTCAGGTCTATAGGGTGCAAACGGGATAGGAACAAACACCCTAGAGCGCACTCTCCACCGGCAAGTTGCACTGTGGCGGTCCATTAGAGTGGGCAAAGCGTCGACCCGGTGCCGCACGAAATAGATCGCGGCAGTGGAAGCAACCATGTGCCGCCCGGGTGACCTTATGACCGACCTGTCGCAGGCCAGAGCGCGCTATCTTTTTCCATCCCTTCTCGGTTCGGTACAGCGCCGAGGTTTTCGCTCTAGCTCGCGCATGCCCTTTGCAGCGGTGCCTCAGTCATATCGGTACGTTGGAGGGTGAAGGCCATATCCTCTGGTCGTCGCTAAGCGATGCAATAATCATTCGCTGCATTATTCCTGCACATTGCCGAGTGCACTAGTTGTATGTGAGCGGTTAACATATCCGGCTCGTATCAGCATTGATGAGAAAACTGGAAATGAAACAGGCCGACACAAAATGAAGATATTGAAAAGAAGTTTTAATTTTTTAGTATATTTAAACAATCCCAGCTAAGTTGTTACATAACTTCATTCCGGTGGTACTTTTAGCTCGATAAAATATATTCATGTGCTTTGCTTTTATTTTCATTCTCATTGAGCCGCTGGAGCTGCCGTTGATTAAACCATTTTATTTGCACCACAGGATATTTTTCTTTCCTTTGTGTTAAACTAGAAAACAGACTAAGAAAATGATCGCACAAAAGTCCACGAAAGCAAGCCATGTTAAAATACGGAAGCCTTGTACTGTGAGCGTAACATAGTCTCAAGTGGATACCTCAAGACACGCTAACTATTCTAGGGTACTGGTAACTTTTGTTTTTTTTTATTCCATCCCCCAACGTAATGCAAAACTGCAGCCTAACTATCCAGTTCTTTGGCTCCCTGTTGTCATGTTACCGGGCAAGTGTACCGACGGGCATTAGTAATTCGCAAAGCGCTACTCGTGAATTGCGCTCCATGAGTGAGATATAAATATTACAATGTTTGTGCCATTTGCTCGGGTCGTTCGTAGTGTAACGTGAGTTAAACTACCAGCGTGAGGTTTCTTTTCATTTTGGCAAGATAAACAAAAAAAAGCCTGTTAGCAACTTAATTTATGGTTGTGTAACTGCTTAACAGTTTGTCGGGGAAGGCGTAATTCGCTTCTGGTTGGTGAAATACTTGCTTCTAGCTCGTGTATCTGTTTGAAGTTAATTGAAATAGAATTATGGTTCTTTTCTTGAAATTAACACACTTTGTAACTAGAATGTGTCATGAAAAACTATGTTAAAGTTAGTGATGAACGCTTACAATATGGTAATAAATGTATTCCCCATCCATTCGTACATTTCGTGAGTTTTTGGAACAATTGGGCCAGAAAAGAGTGGAAATTTCGATATCATTGTATGTTGATGTTGATGAGTTTTTAATTCAATAACAAATGTCTTGTCAGTAACGAGAGTTTTTTTTATAAATCGTGATTCTTGTCTGATGTGTTTTAAAAAATTTTAGTCGTTATCTAGATACTGGATAGATTATGTCAAGTTATAACAAACATTTCCGTTAGTCGATAAAAATGATTATTTGTCAGAAATTAAATTGTTATTTCTCGTCAGAATATGCTTGACAAAATTTATTTTAAATAACATAAATTATGTTAAATAACATAGGATATAATGTTCAGTGCAAAGTGTATACTATACTAGGAGAACTCTATTCTACTTTTTAATCTAAAATACTTGATAAGTATATGAAATGTCACTTCCCCTTGACGTGCTATTTTCTTGAGACATATTTTTTGTTTATTCGCTTCCAAGTTTGTCAACTGGTTTGTATTCTTAATGATACGGTTGGTAATGGACTTTTGGGGCAGTCATATGGTCTCGTCAACTTCCGACCTGTTATACCGAAAATTGTGAACCGAATTTCGACTACGCTGGCTTCCCTTAGTAACGGTACTTCAAGACAAAAGTGAGACAAAGTAGGTAACAAAAATGTAACTCGAACTCGACTGTCTAGCTTTCACTCCATACCTAGGACTAATTGTGTTCTAGGACTAGTTGAAAGGGTGGTAATGCATGTCGCAAATAAGCCAGAAAGGGTAAAATTCGAAAAAAGGTTTTCAATGTCAAATATGAGTATAAAGATAAATATGTTTAAAATAATATATTTAGATAACAACAAAACAAACAAATCGAAAAGAATATGTTGAAAAAGCATACCAGACATCCATTTCGCATAACTATTTCGCATTCTTCGAACCGATTTGTATGATGTTGCACAAACACCCATGCACCAACGGGTTTGGTAGGCGAAATCCAAAATGCAAGACTGACCCCGATCGATCGTCTGTCTGCTGGTATAGCTGCTGCGCACGGCAATGGGGCGAAATTCAGTGTGCGAAACAAGAAGCCAACCAATGAAGAGAAAAAAAACAACAAAGAATCATGTAAAGGCCATCATAAACGAAGAAACTTCACGATGTAACTGTCTGTAAAACAAACCCCCGCCCCGGCCATACACATGTCGAATTGCATCCAGCGATGGATGGGAGTGTATGCAATGCAGCCAGCGAAGAAGAGAAAAAGAAGCGAAACGGTAGAAATAGGAACGACGCTACAAGCAGTGCAGAAGCAGCAACGTTACTCAGTAGCAAGTGGCCCAAATCGATGGGAAAGACAAAAGCAAACCCGTATAAATGGCGTCGGTAGCATACCGAAAATTCTTCCCCGTGTGCACTGCGTCCGGCATATTCGCGCATGGCAAAGGGATGTGTGCATCCCCGAGCTCTCTCCCCTCAACTATGCTCAGGGTCAACGAGGAGGTGTCTCGGAAACGCGACGACGACGGGCGAACCTTTTACGATATCGTACTGTCCTACTACCCATCATCGATAACCACAACGGGTCACATGTAACTGAGCGCAGTCCACTGTCGTCCGGTTGCAGTTCTGTTGCAGCTCCGGTATGGGACCGCTTCTTCCATGGTGTGCACCCCCGGGCCCTGAGGTGGATGCACCACCCATTTCAACCCATTGGCACGTTTGTTTATGGTGTGAAAATTCCCATAAAAGCCACGCTTAATGCGGTTCGCCGGTATGAATGGGTTTTTGAGGCTATCGGGTGGAAATAATGCCCCATCTCGTCCGTTTTGGGCGGTTTGCTTTGGTTGATCCACTGCAGACGAGCGATTATGAGCGGCAACAACAGCAACAGCAGACATGCACGGTACTTGCAGCAGAGCTTACTGGGGAGAGTCCATTGTTTTGGGAATTGTTGTTTGTTTTTTTTTTTAGTTTTTGGTGTTTATCATCACCTTCCAAAGGGCCATGTAGATGAACTAGACCGTTGCATACCGGCACTACACCGAAAAGGATACAGTTGTCCGGTGGTCGGAACCGCCCATGCTCCCTCGGGACCCTCGGGACCGTGCGGAACAGTACTACTTTATAGCACTGTTGTACCTGTCAGATGGGAACGATTTATTGCTTGCTATTGGCTATGTGCATGCAATGTATCGACTGTTTTTTTTGTGGAATGTGCACATGCATTTACAGCAGACATGCACTGAATAACAGTGGCAATTCCTGAGTCCGGAAACGATGTAACAAAACTTCCAGCGAGATTGAGTTGGAGAAAGAGCATAGATACTCACAAGCACCGGGAACGATTGGTGTCCCACAAGTGACATTATTTGGTTTTATCTGCATACATGGAGGTTCATTTGACATTCGCAAAGTTCACTCCGCAGTTCCAGATACATGATATAACAATCTGCACATTACTGCAGGCGATCCTCAGTAGCTAGATGGGTTCGATCTACTGCAAACAGGAAGATTCTAATGCTATCATGTGCTGATTGAAAGACAGTTACAATCGCGTGATTAATTGCCCCCCAGGCAAAACCAGTCAATATAGCCGACCGCATTCGATCAACAGCTCGTAAAAGCTGAACCGTCCTCCCGTAATCGTTTCGCACCGGAAAATGATTAATCATGGCGCACGGTACGGTGCGCGCGTGCCACTAAAGCTCTACGCGAATCGTGCGTTGCCTTCGCGTATTTGGCGCCGATGCGCAAAACAGGGATACTTTTATCCGCTCGGTTGCTTTTGCGCGCAACCGGAGTCACGCCGTAATGCCCTCGTGCGCTTCCTGAGCAACGAATTTGACCTTTTGTGGGTTCGAGTTTCTTGAGAAGAACATGGGGGAAAAAATATCAGAAGAAAAATAATCATCATCACATTCGGTGAGACGGCAGTGGTGGAGTTCCCCGGTTGAGATGATTAACATTTGGAAGATGCTGGAACACCCAGCAGGGAACAGTACTGCTGGTGGGAGAAGTTATTTATCGTTCAAGGATCAAGGGCTCGCGATTAACCACCAGCAACGATCTACCCAATTTTCCGCAACATAAACGGTTGACCAAGTAAAACCGTACAGTGGTAGTGCTGGAATTAATCACCGGATGATGCCACGTTTTGCATTTATCGTACATGGGGTCTCTCGTTCTCCTTCACACGCACACGCTCGGTTAAGCAGCATCATGTTAATGTCGTTGTTTATAGCCGATGAAAACAAACAATTAAATAGATGACTGTATTATTGTGCACTGGAAAATAATTCTTTTTATAATTATACTGCTGCATAAGTGGTGATAAAAATATATGAGGTCAAGCTTCATGACTGTTATTATTCTTACTGTGAAGAAATTCATTTAAAATATTTTTTTTTCTATATTTTCTTTTTAATCCTTGCCACGTTCGTTATTGAGGATATTTAAAAAATCCTTGATTAATGTCCTTGTACCTAATGGCTGTTAGTAGATTTATTTAATCTATCAAAACTAATGCAATCAAATCGAGCTGTTACCTTCAGCAAATCATTATGTTTCGTTGTTTTCTTCTTATCAAGACAATCTACTTATTTAATCCATTCCAGTATTTGCTTGTCATGCAATTCAATTTGGTGAGCTGTTCAATATTCAGTTTCGCTGTCAATCAAAATCACATTTGAGTATATGTTTAACTTTCAAAATCTAAGGAAATTCAAATGTTGTTTTTATCTAACATTTTTAATCTATCAAACCAAGCAATATGCATCCGTAACTTCTTTCGTGCTGAATCATATTTGAATTCTCGTAAAACTTCCCTGCGAAACGGCACGGCTGCGAGGAGAGGGAAGTGCCCAGTTATCTGACTAACGGTAACAACACTTAAATCGTCCATTTGTCAAAGGTTAGCGCATGACAGAACGTGACAGTTGGCCGCGACTGAGTTTGCAGGATTTTAGCTAAATTAAATATACAAACCTACGCGCACGCACCCGGGTGCTGATCTACCGTGAAGCTAATCGGTTCACTTTGTTAGTTTTTGTTTACGCCATGAGCCTTTCATAAACACACACACACACACACACACACACACAAAAGCCCTATCGACCCACTGAGATTGAAGCTCACGATCGAGTGAACAAATTGCACAAATTTGCGTGAGAACAACACTCTATCTAGGTGGCTACATTATGGGGCCATAATCGACACCGTTTGCAACGTGATTGGGGACGAAACATAAGGCGTGAAGCGAGAAGACGTTGGTGTATGTGTGCGGTTCGGATAGATTTTTTTGTACAACCGTGTCTACCGTTTTATGTTGCCGTGTGTTCCGATGGAGTGGTGGCGCTAGGCGCCCCGGCATCGAGTGACCGTTTGGTTGTGACCTGCCTCACGTGAATTACCTTTCACTTTCCGTTGGCCACCTGGAACCAGTTATCGGGTGGATAGTTTCTAAGGTACTGCTCCTAGAATTTGCTGCTTCGTTGATCGAGACCAACCTGGTGGAGGCGCACTAGTCACCCAACTTTGCAATTTTGAACAATCTATCCAATTTCTTTGGTGTTATGTAGGTTGACATTTGATTTGATTTTGTGATAGTGTTTGTTGATTGTTTTTTTTCCTTTACCCGTCCAGGTGACACTTTTTGTTCGAGTCAGGCAAGAGTGCAGACAGATACACTAGCATGTCTTATGAAATTGATAGCATGTTACATATAAAAAAAATAAAATTGTCAAAATTTCTTCTTCAAATCCTATCTCTCAAAATTTCGATGATAAACGGTTGAAAACTTTTTTGTTATTCTAAATTACACTCACTGAAAGATATAAATTAATATTCTTTAGAATAATATCACACATAAAGTGTCATCTTATTTCTCAGTTGAAATAAACATGCCAATAAATAAAATAAATTTGCGATATCGCTGATAAAATATCTATTCAACCAATCGCAATATATTCCTCCTATTTGAATGCCCCACGATCGCACTCCATTGTGCTTGAGTGGCCACAAATCACATGGTAAAAAGCTCCACTCGATCTTAAGTAACTCAGTGGTGGCATAAAACTATCAACAACAATAAAAATGGGCACCCGCGAGTTCTCCGGCAAAAGCTTCGCGGTCGCGTGAAGCACACGCACGCAACACAAAAAAACCGTTTGCCGAGCGCAAGCTTTTGCGTGGTTCGGGCCACAGCTCTGACGTCCGATCGTAACCGATCAGCGTACAGCGATCGTGTGTCTTTGGCGTTCGTGTTGCTACTACCACCGAGCGCCCGTACAGCTATTAAACATTTTTCAACCGCAAACACGCATTTTAGTCTCAAACCAGTTGCTGCACCGAACGCTAGTGCCTCGTGCAACGGCTCGCAATTTCTTTCTCGCAATTTTCGTATGATTTTTATTCTGCTTGTGTGTTCGTTTCTTTATCGTGAAATCCGGATTGGACTTCTGTCATACGGAATAATCTGCAACGTGCCGATACGTGCCGATTAAAGTGAGAAAGAGTGAAGGATGGAAAAACGTGAATAGTTCGTTGGGGTCAATAGCGAACCAGAGTGACCACAAACCACCCGTCTGCAGAATCTTTCGCACCATAATGTACAAAGTTTGTCGGGGCGGAAGTGTGCGTGAACAACCACCGAGACGCACCTGTCCGATTGTTTGTGTTGCGTACAGAGTGTTCCGTCGGTATCCACACACGTATCAAATCGGTGGCATTTACTCTCCGGACTGATTAGTGAAATGTGCAGACACGGATTTAAAAACGCATCCTCAAATGCTGGTGCCGTTTTCGATTATTCGCTTGACTCTTTTCGTACTGATCGTTGTTCGTTGTGTGCGTTGCGTCTAGGCGCGGGTCGTTACCATCAGTTTTGTTTTTCTTCTTGTTGTTGCTTCGATGCCACCTCTTACACTTTGTTTTCCAACGTCCACTCCCGTCCGTCCGGGCGGGGTTTCTCTTTCCACTCGGACGGATCGCATTTCTTGGTCTAGGCTAACGGTTTGTTTGCTGTTTGTTGCATGCGATCGAGTCAACAACTGATGACGACAGTGTTGCTATTTCTGCAGATCTGACGGTGGCGCATCGTCTGCGTTATCGGACGGCGGAACAAACGGGAGCGTTTGGCACCGTGAGCGCATATACCCACGGTAACGCTCTTTTTGCAAGTGAAAGTTAGGCGCCTACTCCTCTTTCTCTGTCTGGTCGCGAGTGCTTTCGCGAGCCAGGGTAACGCCGTTGGGGCTGGTGATCGACATTGATGCATTTTTTTTTCTCGTCGTTTCCCTTGTGCGTAGCCGAGATAACAACACGTACACACATGTGACAATTTACCGGGTGTTTTAAGCGTACATTGTGGGCACGCTTATCGAAACCATTTTCTTACTCATCAGTCAATTCCCAGTTCAGGGTGTACAGTGCAGTGTGAATGATATCCTTCCGTTTTTGCTCTTCCTATAAATATACCTGTCTGCTTAATTGTGTTAGATGAGCTGTAAGGCTCAGAATTATCATCGCCGTTAGTGTTGTTCTATGTCCATGAGAACACACACTGATATAGTAATTTCCTAAAGATATACGCGATCATTTAAACACACTAAAACTACATTGTCCTGTGAAAAGAGAATAATGTTGTATAACTTTTATACTTCCCCGATCCAATAGCTAAGCAAGATAAAAAAAAAGTGTCTCAGTGCGATGTGACTGCAAAAAAAAAAGAAAACCAAAGAATAAATTCTGATCGCCGAATTTCTTCACCGATCGTTTATTCCCTGGTCTCTGCCATACTAAAGTGCGCGTAAGGTGTGCGTGTGAGTGCGAGTTTAGCGGCACACACTTGTGTTCAGTGTGCCCGGTATATAGTAGTTAAATGTTGTGCATCCGGTCTAGTGCGTGCCATGCATCCTCTTGACCTATCGGGCTGTTGGTGTATGTGAAACAAAGTGCTCCATAGAAAAAAAGATCGCACTACCAAGCGCAAACCACAAGTATCTGTTGTAGGCTCTTCGGCAAGTGGCGGGGCCTTGTGCGGAAGTTTTAAAATCGAACCATCGAAATTACCCAGCTACATGTGCCACGAAACGACCTGCTCACTCATCCGTACACGAGCAGAAGTTACTAAAAATAAGCTTCCCCCGAAACGCCATTTCTGACAATTGCTGCCCATCGCCCGCAGAGGGTACGGGAGCGGTTCAGAACATACCCATACATCGACGAAGGAAATAAAGGGAGATCACCGGTCGCGAATCAATACTTACACATCCAGCTTCCACCGTCTGAAGATTCCGACCTGGTGTAAATGTGGATAGCAGACAACTTGACCTGACTAACGTTTGCTGCATCCGTGTGCTGTCCGTGTGCCATAACAGCCGGAAATTGCAAAAGAAGGTGTATTATTCGTTGTCCTGCGATACGACGTATTTTTGTGATTTTTTTCGCTTAAAAACCTTCATCTGAGTTAAGAAGCTTTTCTATTGCTGATTTAAAGTAAGTTATTGAAATTAAGTTATTGTATTGCGTCGACCATCGATAATGATCCTGGGGGAAAAAGTGGCAAACGATTGTACTGTGACGACTTCAAATGTAATTTGTGAATTATTTATTTTCGATTCAATGTGTGTAGTGGTTTTGCCGCCTGTATTACTTAATTTGTATTTGGAACACACCCTAGAATTTTCAAAAGAATGTTTCGCATGAAATAAATGCTTCATTGCATTTGACACTTGTGTAAAGCAAGATCGTTTTTCTACATTCAAGACATTCCAGCTGTTCACTCACCACGACATGCACGGGGAAACATCTGATCAGCGTTATGTTGCTGCTGTGATCTTGCCCAAAAAAACGCTTAGAAAGCCAACCAGTGCAGTGGTGTTCCCGTCCATGCGATACCAACACACATCCACCAAATAGCCGGTGAACCTGCAGGACTAATGAGGTCTGGTTCGCGGTTGCGCCCTTTCTTTTTTCGAACGAGCACGAGACTCCGGTCCCGTGATGCGCATCTCTGCCCCATCGCGGAAAGGGATGCGGGACCAAGTGGCCTTACAATTGTTAGAAGTACTCCCCCGGAGGGGCCTGGTCTCGAACCCGGCATCGGGAAACCGGACGGTGTGCACCATTACCCGAGCGGTTCGTAATCGTGACCGGTTTTTGATGCCCGTCCATCCCGTTCCTTTTTTGGGGTTGTGATGATGAGCGGATGATCCCCTGAAGAAAGTCTCGTTTGGTAGGGTGCGCTCGCATCCGTCGTGCCGTCTGGACAAATGCATGTGTTGGGTGAACGTAGAAGTAAGCTGAATTTCGAATTCGAAGGGAACTAATTTACACAACTTTACGCTAATTACAGGAGCTAAAACGGGTAGACTTCTGCATGTGGTCTAGACTATCCAGAGACTGGCGTAACCACAGAGCAAGCAAGATGCTAAAACCTGCTACTGATGAGTTTGGTAAACAATGCAATCATGAATATACAGGAACAGCGTTCGCTAGTTCCGCGATCATAATATCATTTTAATGGTCGGTTTGACGCTCCAACAGTAAAGCTGCTGAAAATCTTGTTCGCTCCAAAAATTTGAACCCACTGCCGGTATCTCCCTTGCCCCAATAGAGCACGGCATCCAAGACTCGGAAGCCGTTAGCCGACACCGGTCCACAACAGAGCACACCCTAACACAGCGTTCGCTTACGCTGGACACATTTGAAATCTGGTTTTCAGACCCGGCATCGCTCACCGTGCCGTCCACTTCCCACTTGTTCGCGGTTGTCATATTTGCTTTTCTCGCAACGGATCGCGACTTTGCCCGCGCTCTGCTCTGGGCTGTGTTTGTGTGATCGGGTTGCAGGTTTTGTATTCGATTCGGATTTTTGATTTTTTTTCCTCTTTCCTGTTTACTTCGCTGCAGGGCGGCTGCATACATACGTATGATTTAACTAACCCGACCGACCGGCTCATCGAATCGGTAACCTTCTCGGTCTCGAGAGTGTCCAAGTGCCAGGCCCGCATAAACCTGTCGTGGCCACTTCTTGCCGGTTTCGGATGGGAGGTAAAGCCAACCAGAGAGAAGGAAAAACACACCGACCTCTCGAGCAGCGTGTGCCTGGAGCGTGAGGTGCCTTAGCTTTGAATGGTACAAGAGCACGTGGAGCTACGAAGTGTGCTTTTTATGTGAGACGCGTTGGCAGTGATGCTCTTTTCGGTACATTCTAGAACTGGATTAACATCTGAAACGATGATTAATCATTGAAAAGAAATAGTATGCAAATTAATCAGAAATACGCTTTGCGAAGTTATTCTGATAAGATCGAAATGAAGATGCTGATCTGTTCTCAAGTCTTGATAATTCCAGGATCAGTTTAAGGATATCTTTTGCCAATGGACATTTTTCATCACGTTTAGCTGAAAACATCGCTTTACCGGCTGCTTGTTGCGTTAGCATTCTCGAACCAAATTAGCGATCGTTGCCGGCTGGGAGGCACTGATGTTGGTGATTATTTGTCTGCCATTTTCCAGCACGCGTCATACTGCGCCATGTTGTACCGTCGGGATGCAATCTCGATGCCTGCAAACCAGATATCTCGTCACCGAGCCGAAGGCCAAAGTCCTCACATCGCAACGGTGTACCAGTGTGTACGGTTGCAATAGTGTACTGTTGGACGTTAGGAAATGCTGCGCACCGAGTAAACGGTGACCGTTGCGTTGCTTTTTCTTCGCTGGAAGCATCAACGGTGTAGAAGTGGACGAAAGGTGATATGTTTGCTTTTCGATTTCCAAACGTTGGATTAGGATTGGTGAGTTGAATGGAGACGCTCGGTTGAAGGACTGGTATTTTTCGAGATCATCGTTTACGGTGGACAAACCACCCACGAGAGAGGTTGTTGAATGTTGGAAACTGGTTTCAACATTTCAAAGGCTTAGCCATCTTCAACATTCTTTTCTTTGTGCAATGATAGATTCATGTTCAGCTCAAACAGTTACGCTACTAGAGATCTTAGTTTTATTCAACTGATGTCATCGCTTACAATGTTTACGAAACAAAAAATTCTAAAATTCCCAAATCTTGTTCCTAAAAAAATGTGTGACACAACTATGAATCTTTACGTCAATGAGCATCCCCTGTAAAAGGCTAAACCTGGGAAAAGTGATTCCATAAAATTTGAATATTCCATTCAATAGCTTTATGTCTGTTCCGTGCCTCAAAATTCCTCAGCAACCTGATCCGTTACAACCTCGGTCGAGGAGATGAACTACTTCACACCAGGAGCGTGAATTAACATCCTTACACGTCGGCGAGCTTGTTCACCTTTTTTTCATGCCCCTTCCTGACCCTTTTTTGTACCGCGCTCAACGCGCAACCTTCAAATAGTTCGATTTCATTGCACCCTGACCGGATTTCCTCCTCCGCTCGCGTTCTATAGCACATTTGACGAGCAAATATAATAGCAAATAAAAGATGAAAAAAAACACCTTCATGAGGGGAAACGGTGGGAACAGGGCTAAGGGGGTACACAATCGTTTGCGTATTGCGTGAGGCAATGCGGCATCGGCTAGTGACATCAAGATGCTAGCGCCACGGTTTACATTCATGCTCACTATGGACGTGTGTGTGTGTTCGTATTTGTACGCATGTAAACCGCACATGTACGCCATCTGAGCCACTGAACCGTGGAGCCGGCGGCGGTGGATGAAACTGAAATTTTACCACCGGCCACTAATTAGCACCGGTTAGCGTTCATTATCGCTTCCTGAGTCCGGCGCGCACCGGCCTCCAAGATTGCTTTAAAGACGTCGAAAAGCCAACTTTAGCCAAATGAAAATATCACACTCATTTGCACTTGTGCCACGAAACAAAGCGGCCCCCTTGAGTGGGGGGGGTGTTGAGGGTAACGGCCGAGGAAGGTGCATGTGCGCGGTGTGTTTGCATTGCAATGATGACGATATGACGCGAAGACGATCACACGTTTGCAAGCGCAATCGAAAGCGAAAGGACAACAACATCTTCATCCGAGGTTAAGCAGCTTATTTAAGATCGATCGAACGCATTTTGTATTGTGTTCTGTTCATCCTTTACCTTTGTGGAGCGAACGTTGAAAAGCTATCTAAATAATGGATACTAATGTGTTAAAAAGATGAAAAAAAAAACAAAAAGCTTCCATCAATGGCCTTAACACGCACTAGCACTACTGACACAATATTCAACTTGTTTATAAAAAGTTTTTTCTCAAAATCTTATAATTGAACTGTGTTACTCCTTATCACACTGAATTCTGACATGTTTAAATGTTTTTCTTTAAATTATTATATTTTTCTGGGCCAAACCCCGATGATCGATTGCAATGGGACTGTAAATAATGGATGGTTCCCACGCAATGGCAAACATCATAAATGTGACAGATTTTTACTACCTCGTTCAGCAGTAAAAGCACCACTCCATACCCCAACCTTCACAATTCCTTTTCGAGCGAACGTTCCAAAGCTGTGCGGTTGAGCGTTGCACTTGCAGTGGAACACACGACAACCAGCTAGCTACCGATCGTAAACTATGGTTTTGAAGTGCATTCTCATGGGGTATTGAAAACATAAAAGTAAAACATAGCCGGTACTTAAGAAATTGTTCGCTGCCCATTTCCCCTTGCGTGGTATATCGTCAAACTGCCGTTACATGACCTCCTGCACCGACCCTATATAGGCACCGCATTTAACCTTCATTGTCAGGTGCGATAATAATCACTCCTTCCTGTTCTACTGGAGCCCCCTAGCTCGAGATTCTGGTGCTCAGAAACCAATAAACCACCGGACCTCACAAACCATTGATGGAAGGTTTAAATATCGTTCCAGGGGGCGGTGGTTTCACATTGCGGTTATCATTTTACACTCCTTCGTGTCCATCGATTACACGCCTCCGATTGGCAATAGACCGCTGATTGGCGGTACACCTTTAAATGGAGAGTTTTTATCCAAAAAGTGAAATAAAAAAACTGAATTTACGAGTATAAATAGTGTAGTTGGCTGGAATTCCAAACAAGGCCATGCGCTTCCCAACAACAAGGGATTTATTGGGCTGGCACGGGATGTCGTAGCCTGCGTCATTTCTTACTTCACTTTACTGGATTTTTTAATGTGCGGATGAGATACAGGTATCGGTCCTGTCGTGTTAATACCGGCGCCACCCTTAAGCCATTAAGCTGTTCCTAGTAATGACCAGCTATTTGTTTATTTGAGAAAGGCGTGTCACAACTGACAGTTGGGTCTATGAAACCTCAAAACGCCGGAGATTTCCATACAATCCGAGGATTTATTCTGATATGTTTTGTTATTTAACATTTATCAATATTAAACACATCTTATAGTTATACACAATAAGAAGAACAAGGCTTATGAAGTCCCTAAACGGAACGTATATTGAATGGTGCAAACGTTCATCAAGGTCTGTACCATATATCCAGAATATCTGTATGATTCACATGTCCCTAAGTTATAACGTAGGTCCCTAAGTTCCTACGGCGCTCCTACAATTTACTTCTATTGTAATGTATCTTAAGGGTTACAATCTAATATATTGAGACACGGAAAATATATATGAAAAACTTACTCTGCTCAGTTCTTGAATATCCTTGAATTACACGCGAAAAACAATCCCAAATATTTAGAAGCCGCTTTTGTCACTTCGGAGCTGGTTCCTTTTTGACGAAATGACCTACTCGGTCATATGATTGCCATTTCAGGCTTACTAGACTTATTAAAACCACGTTGGATAGTGAGTCCTCACTACGAGAGAACGAATGGGATTTGAACCTCGTTCCTTGCCGTTTGTAGACCGGTGCCATTATCTCCTCTGCCACTGGAACGCCCTAACCGGGGCTGGTTATAAAAATTATGAATACACTGCATCTTCCGTTGCAACATGTGCTGCATCAGAAGGTTTTGCATCGCAGTGACGATGGAATGTCGTTGCTATTGACCACCAGCTGGGTGCAGACGGAACCGATGCAATGATATCACTGCAAACTAATACAATCTAATGGTAGTGTAGCGTGTTGCTGTTGATACTACCACCGTTGCAACTCTAGTGCGCTGCCACAACCTGCAGCCGGCTGCCTCAAGTCCCGTGATTGCAGCTGCATAGGCTGACAAGAGGTTGACCTTGACGGTAGTCGACTGCGCGCTTACCTTTGGGCTGTCGTTGTTCTAGGGTTCCAACGCCAGAACAGCACACGCATTCTCACACACGAACGAAATTCATTCTAGCGTGCTCTGCTGTGTATGGAAAGAGGTGGAACAAGTACGCGTGCATTAACAGAACTAAAGAAACCGGTATCTCGGTACTACTGTACGACGAAAAGGGTAAACATCGAGCACAATGAAACCACAAACAGGGCGAAGTTTATGGAAACTGGGTGCTGATCCAAATACGTCTGTTTATGTGGCATTTTGATGCGATCATAAACTCTGCTCAGATCGTATAATTTTGGATAATCTGTATGGTTTATAGGAATTTATTAAAAATTAATATTCACTGTTCAATTATTTTTCTGTGGGCATTTTTTTTTTCTATCAACCACTTGCTTGCTAAATCCGATCGCAAAAGCACACCCTGTTTCTGCGATACTGTACAGGAAATAACAAATACTTTTGTTGATTCAACAGCTCGAGGAATAACACCGTTGGCTGCAGTCCATCGACATTTTCTTTCGCGCTTCGCTTGTTGTTATTTTATCTTCAAGAAGGTTACGCGCTGATGACAGCATTAAAAACTGTTTACGTTCTCGTTTTGGGGGGCCCGTTCGTTTAATTAGTGACGGATGAGCTCATCCTGTTTGTCCGCTCTTTCGCTTTGTTCAGATTTCCAAATCCGTGAGATTTGGAACCGGCAAACAAGCGCAGAACATCTCCGCACAACAATATTTCCTTAGTCATCTTTGGGGTTTGCAACAACAAAAAATTGTTACAATTACAAACACAAGTGTATTAACCGATGGGATGACGTATGCTCAGCTGAACTACACACCCATTGCCGCCCATTTTTCTCAGCCCTAGACAGCGCCACATATGACGAGTGTTGGTACTGTAGAACTTTTCATCACTCTGTCACGCAAGTGCAAGGCCGGCTCCCACGTGGGGTGTCCTCGATGATGGCGATGGTTGGATGTGGTAATTAAAGTCAAAACGTGCCTCGTGGTGCCATTTTGAGTTCTCCATTCTCCTTGTCGCGCTTGATGTGCTTTATTTATCTGTTCTTAGAAAGCTTCTAAAACGTCAACAATCTTTACGGGTTAGATGGTTGGACACTGTTTTTTTGAAGAATAGTTACAAAAAAAGACCAACCAATAAATCAACTTGGAACAAAACGACATCCCAGCGCTTTGTGGCTTGCTCTCTCGACCTTCTACAAACGATCAACCTTCACAAATCTGCTTACGATCTTACCTTGAGCTTGCAAAAAGACACATGTGAAGCAGTTTATTTTATTTGTGCGTATTATGTGTCTTGGAGAGTGAGAAAAAATAGTGTTCCACCAGAGCTCAAGAACTAATCCCAAGAAGAAGCCGGGTCCGGCTAGTGAACGGTTGTTACCATGGATCGCCGAACGGCACTGTATAAAGTGAGGCGAAGGCTATCAGCTTACATGGTTATCTAATCGAAACTGGAATAGAATATCTCTGCAGAAACGAATTTCTTTCACGTGATGTTGGTGGTTTCCCATTTTCTTTCTTTCTGTCGCAATATATTGACCGTAGCTATGTATTTTGATCGGAAGGCATTTATTTAAAATGTCGGCTAAAGTATACCCCACTTCATTTCAAATTTTATTGAGCTTTAAAATCAGACTCGCTGAGTTATACACTCTTCACAGAGGGAACAACCAGAGGGTATAAAATTTGTTTTATTTTGAACGATAGCAACTGATCGGTTGCACACCTGGTATCTTCAAAATGGAGGTCGAATGGAGTAACGATTTAGGTAAACTATATCTTCAAATTAATAATTATCATAATTATCTTAAAGTTGTATAAATAAATATATTCAAATATCTCATGAAAAATTGCCACATAAATGTATCCCATTTCATGTTCCATTATAAAAAGGCATTTCGCCCTCAATCGTAAGCAGAGAACAGCAAACTCATCGTTCTCCGGAACGGGTATCGGTGTTGCATCAAAGGACGGCGCAATTACTCCCACAACGGCGGTGTGAAAGCAGCGAAACCCCAAACCTTCCTACGCTATGCGCATCACGTTTACTTTCACGATCGTATGTCGCCCGTGCACTGGTAAGCGCTGGGTTCACCTGTGCGCCTATGCACACTTGTTCGGTTTGCCGACTAAAAATACACTTACGATGCACATCGCGACCGTGCACCGTGGTGTGAATGCACCTTACTGCAATACCACCGTCCGCGTTTGCCCACCGCACGTAACCACCGGTCCTTCGGGTCCTAAGGATCGTCCCGTGCTTTAACCATTTCTGGCCGGTGGCCAAACACGATGCACCGGTAGCGAATGCACCTATCGTCACTGTGGTATGGTACGGGCATCGAAGTAAAATATGATGAAATCGTGCCCGAAAAACAACATGCCACTTTTTACCGACGAACGGTTGAGACGTGACACCGGTAAGGGAAATGGAAATGCAACAGCGTAAACACAAACTGTTTTGACAGTGAAAAGTGACAACTTTTCCTTTAAATTTTCTTAACTTGAAAGCGTGAGTGTGGCGTTAAATTTTCTTAACTTGAATGCGTGAGTGTGGCGTTGTAGGGACGCTTTGTTCATGATGAATTGGCGTTGGAAAGGGAAAGTCTCATCTCCCTGATGTAGTGGAATATCTGGTGATTGTTGTAACGCAATACAAAAGGTAGAATTGTTTGGAAAATTGCTTGGAATAATAAGGTGAAATACATAAATGCTTACTACAGTGTACTTATTTAGACAAGAATCAATCCACTGTAAAGTGTTGAAAAGTATTTGCAACTTCCTTACCTATTATTCATTTTGATATTTAAGGTATACACTAGCAATTACAGGGGTTTTCGGTTTTATCAGGCGAAGTCGCAATAAAACTAGACTTTTCAGACATTCTGGATTTTTTGCGAAACGAAGTTGTTTCTCTTTAAACTGAGCTCAGCACAGCAGTCACTCATTTTAAAGGCTCTCCATTTCCGTTACGTTCCAGTTAAAAGCTAGGTCTGATTTCCAGATTCTGAAATTCTTGATAGGTTGATAAAAAATTAGAGCGCTACCACCAGAGCGCTAATTGTTGAATCACTTATAAAGTTACTAGTAACCAAAAGTCAAAATGCTTTTTTTACATTTTTTGCAATGACAATATTTCTGCTAAAAATAGTAAAAGTATATGCCTGATGTGTATGCTAGTGTCTCAAACATAGATATATTAAAACCTCTCCGAGGGATTTGTACAAAACATGGTAAAAAATAAATAAGTAATTAAATGAAATAACGATCTAACGAGTTATATTCAACATAGCGAAGTCGACTGAACAAACCTGTGAATTTTGGATTATTTTGATCCTTTTTCTGGCACTATTTCCTTTGTGATTTTCTTCAGCTTGGACTT
>KB663832.1:13926626-13937258 GCA_000349025.1 Anopheles minimus | reverse complement strand
ATCCTTGTATCATGACCTAATAGACCAGTGGTCGGTAACGTACCACTCGTGAGTCTACTGCGACTATTTGCGAAAACACAAATTGTAGCTGCATTTGAATTATCTTGCTGGTTCAAGATTTCAATTCAATTCTTGCCTCTATTACCCCAGGCTTTTGGCATATTATAAGCGGGCTAAACATTTTATGAGGATTTCAATCTAAGTAATTCGATTTCATGAAGTTTTCCGACCACTGAAATAGATCCTGTAGGCCTCAGGTTGAATATAACTGTTTTATGCACATGCTGATTCCATGCTGAGGCAAATGACCAGTAAAAATGAGGATAAAAACGACAATCTCTGCTATATGAGACCGAAAGACTATCTGAAAATTATGGTTCTCGCTCTATATAAAAATCATAAAAGCCGCGTGAGCCCTATTAATGTCTCTCAGAAGTGCCTGAACGTGCAAATAATGCATTTAGCAATTGCGTTTTGCGTTGTCCACGGGCGAACAAATTGACATTAAATTCCACCTCGTTTACGGTTGCAACAAAACTATTGCTTCAGCGATCGGTATGCTTTCCGTGTTACTATTAATAAATTGCGTTCATTTCCATAGCTGATCGTTTCATCGATCGGGCACGGAAATAAGTGCACTCGTGGCACAATTATCATGGTACCTTGTAGGTACTATGCGCAGTGAGGGAATTGTTTCATTTCCAAATGAACACGTACGTTCGTTTTGCGTAGTTCTAGCAATAGTTTTAAGTGATCGTCGCTTGGTTATTACTAATGAGGAAGTGATCCATCATGGATCAATCATTTGCTTCATGTTAACAGTAAATTTCGCTCCCTCCAGTTTATACGGAAATGTTCTATATTCGTCCTTATTGTAGATATTATTTTTTTACAAAACGATAGCTTGTTTTCAATGTTTATATTTTTTTCAATAGTTGTAAAGTACTGGGATCAAATTTGATGCGTTGTTGGAATTGGATGGGACTTTTTATGTATGCTATAAAATTAATTTATCTCCTTATTTGGTTACAATGGTTAGTTCTCTTTCTATGCAAACAATTTATTTCACCGCATACGTATCTTTCCAGCAGCTGGTTTTCATTACCGTCCGATAGTTGGGACAATAGAACTCTTATGTTTGATCATAAAATCAAATAGAATTTATATGTATACTCCATTCCGTTTGCCCCGTCCCTATGTATTCAACCATGCGGTTTTGATTTGATTTAGATCGATTTTCTGATTTGTATTGTACTGCGGCTCGTTTCCTTCACTTCGCCGTCCTGGTCTCTCCTGGCCAGTCGAAGCACTCGAGCGTCAAAATACGGCGAGCAGCTTCGTAACATTGTTGTGTTACAGCGAAAGAATTGAAAACACCAACCAGTACTGCACATATTCGATACTGCCGAAGGGGTATGTTGGTTGATAAGCGGGAAACAAAACGCACACCAAAGAGAAAAAAGCCGTGGTTTCCAATTACACGTGCTGCCAGATGTCAAAAAATTCCACAACAACCCCACGCTTGTATCGAAAATGTGGATGCACCGAAAAACACATTGCCGAAGGGATGGAAAAGAAAGAAGAATGATGTAATATTATTGAAGTACTTGGAATCCTTTGATAGAGTTGAAATATATATTAGCCATGTGTTTGATGTCAGATCTGTGACGACCCCGGGCATGATGTAACGAACAAGAGGGAATTGGTGTTTGTTTACAAAGCAATAGAAAGCTAATGATCGAAACGTATTGGAACCAACATTGATTGCTGGTCGATTCATCAGAAAACATGTTGAATTTCGTACACTAAAGCAATCTGTTACAGAATTACAAGTTAAACGGAAAAAAAATAGTTTAAAAGCCTGTTTTAATATCAAGTTGTAAATCATTGTCTGGATGTATTTTACATTTACCGCACGTGAGAAAACAGTAGTTAATTTCCTTTCTCATTATTGCACAAGCTATACCAAATCAGTCGTGATTAAAATTGTTCAGCTTCATATCACCACAAACAAGCCACAGGCATGATAGACTTTAAAAGGGAAAAAAAAACTCAGTCATTCCGGTAAAGTCATTTCGTAGCCGCTGCTGTGTCTATAGTAACGAACTCAATCAACATCAAAAACGCCTCCGTTCATCGCCACGCGTACAGAGAGGGTAAAATAATTAATTTTATAGCATACATCGAACTACACGGGCAGGCTATAATCGAACAGAGAGGAGTCTCAAGAATGTACAAACGTGTGCTTTTTTTTGTCGAAATCACACTTGATACTTTGCCCAACAAAATCCACTCACAAACATCGTTCGACCTTGCTCGAAAAGAAGCTTCTTCCTTGCCGACGTTCGAAACTTTACAACGGAACGTGACCACTCAACACCGTGAAGCTCGTTTGTGGGGTTTTAATAGCCGTTACAATCATAATCTTACTTCAGGTAGCTCACGTCTAGAACGTAGGTTCACGCGTTTTTCCTAGCCAATCAACCGAAGCTTTTGGAAACATTCCTGTTCACTTTATTTGAGGTGTGGAGTAGAACAAACGCAAGAAAACACACAGTACAATCGTTTGCTTCTGGAGAGATGGTTCTTCGATGGTTTACTATTTTCAGCAAGAAATAAAACCACACTTACACCGTATCATCGTGCAATCGGCATTTTTGCTTCTATTCTTCCTTGCTGCAGGACTCATACTATCAACCATGACCAGCATATTAACCGCGCCGGGCAAGTACCGTTCGCGGAAGGACTACAGCACCGGCTCAATCCCGACGTTAGTATCACTGGACGAAGAATCTAGTCTCTCGACAACGACAACGACCTCGGTGTGCAGCGATACCGTGCTACTACACAGCTTACGGACGGCTGCCAGTTCGGGCAATAGCTCCACCAATGGCAGCAATGGTAGTAGTAGTAGCAGTAGTAACAGCACCAGCAGCAACAGCACAATGAACATCAAAAATGGACTCACCACAAAGCCCCCGAGGCGCAGTTCACTAGGTTTGGCCCTGCTCGGCGGTGGATCGCGCAGTTCCAGTGGTACAGAGAAAAGCAACAAGCGACGGAGCTCGATCGCGGTCGTGTTTCTTGGCGGTGGTCGTAAAGACTCAAAGTCGTCGTCGCTATCGGCGTCCAGTACGGGTAATGGACATCACAACCACAACGGTCACTCCATCAGTACCATCCCGGAGAAGTACATCAAGACGGGTGAATCCGATATCGAGAATGATTCACCCAATACGGACACGTTCGTGATGCTGGGTGAATCGGGTGCGAATGGAGCACACCAGCAGCAGCAGCAGCAGGACCTGTACGGTGCTGGCGGTAGTTCACTAGGATATGATAAGAAGCGCCGGCGCTCATCCTCCTGGCAAACCAAACTCGAACGACGACGCCGCAAGGGCATGATGGCGTCACTGGATGGTAGTGATACGATGCAGCAAGACTCGGCCAGTTTCAGCAGCTTCGGGTCGGTGCATGGTCTCGATTCGTCACCGTACGGGCCGGGACCGACCGGCAAATATGGACGCGAGAAACGTCACTCCTGGTGGAACATCTTCGTGCCGGATAATCTTAAACAAAGGTGATTATCCACTTGTTATCAGCTTGGGTCTGAGGCTTTGTGTTTCCCACTGCCAAACGGAAGGATCAACATGCGAATGCAGATTTATCGTTAACAATAGCCAGATCGTTAATCTTTACCAAAGGTGTAAAGTGGTTTGTACCCCTGATACATTCTTCACAAAGGGAAATGCAAACGCATCGAGACACTTCCTGTTCAATGTATTGCAGCTGAAGGTGTACTACTTCACTGTTTTGCATCATTCGGGTGACACTAATATTTGTCCACTAACTGATAGTCTACAGTCTTCAACATCTACTAAACAACGAACTGTACAGATGCACGTCTCTGTTTCCGCAACATTAATGTCCGTTCTCACAGCAACATAACGCACAATTGCTGGTGATCCAACCAACACTTACGACTTTAGATAGCATAGATGTCGTTATCTTTGCTGATAGTATTGTATTTCATACCATCCGACAGCTTACACCGACTCCAAGCTGAGTTGTAGCGTTTACTGCAAGCGTCAAGTAGGTGCACATGCCACCTAAGCAAGCTTGCACTTGTCAATCTGACCCTGACCTATTTTCCATTGCGTAAATTGCATTATGGCATTGCGTTGATGTTTTATTTCATCCGTTTCTAGTCTTATAAAGTCCATGAGCAACGGCAGCTTAAATCTGTGTTAAATTAACACAACAGTTATGTCATGATTTGCTATCAGTAACTTTCGGATTGCAGCCGGTCATTTCTTACATCCTCTATAGGAAACTAGTTACGAGGCAAGTGAAGTCGATTTTATTCGTTTGATTGATCTCAATTGAAATCTATATTCCTCGGAGGCTGTTTTTCTTACCGAGTTGTTCGGTTGCTTACAGATTCGTCCGAAACCGATCCAATTTGTTCACTTCCGTTTTCTGCCATTTCGGGTGAAGGCTACCATCCATCTATCCGGGCGAGCTACGTGACTGATGACAGGCAAACTCGTTTCATGCGTGACATCATGCCACCGTCGCGCACTGACACTGCCATTTCCAGGCCGTAGTCTAGCGAACCATTGGTTAATTTGAATGTTATATACCAAAGTTACCGCAAAAAGAATCGTGGATGTACGTTTTCTTCTAGTTTCCATCTATCAGTTTATTGCTGTACCAACCACTCGGTAAAAATTGGAGATGAGCACTTTATGTCATTGCTCCCGCTGTTTGCAAACTCGCCCCACCATTACATCCATCGTATTTCAAGCGTTATTAATCTGACGTGCACGAACGATGGAGGAAGTACCATAAAATCGTGATCTATATCCTATTAGCAAGCCCGACATTTTGATGCTGACGTTAAGCAGAGATGAATCGATTGACTTTAGAATGAAACTCTACTTACCCATTGCAATACGTCGACGTGAAACGGCGTGAAGAATGGCGCTCGGGTCTTTCAGTAAACACTGCCTTACGGTAGGGTTTTTTTTTGTGATCGTAAGGAAGCTGATGGTAGCGCGATGATAATGTCAGACGAGCATTCATGAAGTGCACTTCAGATTGCGAGCTGTGCTTTCATTCTATACAGCGCTTCTGCTGGTTCGTCTTTAAGAAACTTCGGTTTTTGCGAATTCTAAAGGGTCAACCCCTAACGATGCCTACAGTCCACATTGAGTGCCGCGATGAAAAGTTATGATGCAATCATTTGCAAACTAGAAAAACAACATCCACTCAATTGCATGAGTGATGGCTTCGTTTTAATGATATTTAACATAAACATTTGGCCCAATATGCCACACACTCGCTTATCATGCACCCATTTCGAATGTGGTATTAAATAACCTCCCTATCAACGCGCCATCTTTATCTGCTTTGGTACCAACTTTGCGGAAAGAAGAACAATAAAAATATAGCGATAAATCAAAACTTATCACGGTTCGATTGGACAGCCATCGAACTCCTTCAATCAGTGCTCCGAAGTCAGTGCACGCCGAACATGCCGCCACGTGGCAGGGACATGAATCACACATAATTTCCGGTGTAACATATGTTAACAATGCCGTACCGCGGTTGTATCTCCAGGTACTTTCGACAGCAACTATGTATCCGACAATTGACTGCTGGAAGGACATAATTCTAGACACGGTTCCTCTCACGAAGCACCAACGGGATAACCTCTGGAAAGCAAATACACCACAGCTCCCCTGGTAATCCGTTGGTCCAACACTTGATCCTTCATAAAAGGATTAACGATCACTCGAGGCTGTCTGTGTGTTTCGGTAAACAGTCCCTTTACTGCACGGTAATGCACGGATGCCGCCTGTCGATAGGCTAAAGCAACCGCCTGCATCGGGTTCGATCCACTATCGGGCTGAGCTCGGTCACGTGCTCTGGAGGAAACACTCCATCCACCATCCTCAACTGAGCCATACGTGTGCTGTAGCGAAGCAGAAAAGCATCCAAACGCACGATAATATTCCGACAAGCATAACACACAAGCACAAAGAAAAAAAAACATTGACGCATTCATTCTCACTTCATCCAGAGTGATGATTGCATATCGTCCCGCTTTGGTCGTCATGACTCTGTATGTCGTTCTTCGGCCGGCAGAGATAAGCGTACCCAAGTCGGCTGTCAAGTGAAGTGGTACACAACCGCACCAGCCACACTGGTGCAGGAATCAATATTTGGGATCACTTGCCACCGTATCCCCTGTTCCGGCCAACCGAAACAGGTAGCCCGTGGGTGTTGACTACGAAATCTTGCAAACAAACCCTTTCCCAAAACGGAAACTTATCAGTAGACCATCATCATCGAGTCGTGTACCGTGCGATTTGTGAGTTGTCTGGTCGCTTACTGCCGAAGGGGTACCCTCGGACGGATTCGTTATCGGTTAGGGACACATACGTTCTGCTCGGACTGGACGATCCCACCTGCATTCTGCTCCACTCGAGTTTCTTATACCGATCGCGGAGGTCACTGTATACGGGCGCGTACCACCCACATACCGTGAGGACATTTGGTCTGTTTGTTGTTGTGCTATATTTTTTCCCTCATTCCGCCGTCACGTTATTCGCTCCAAAAAACTGCAACATTCGTTGTTGCATAGTGGCAATAAAGTGTGCATCCGTTGTGCAAGGGAACAACAGCAGCTCGTAAAGTTCGCATTGTGATTGCGGTAGATAAAAGTCCCAAGTGGTCCTACCGGCGCGTGCTTGCTGCCGAACGGGCAACATACGTTTTCTGGATAATGTTTAAAACGGTTTACGACTCGTAGAGTGAGCTGTTGCGAAAGACAGGAGTAAAAATTAGGCGTGACCTTGCATGTCTGCGAGCGGTGGTGATATTGTGAGACAAGCTGGTGGCAAAACCTGAACGATGGAGAAGCCAAAGAAGATTAAAACTCACTTATCTAAATTTAAGGAGCACTACTGGTAAGGAAATCCATTACGCTCCTATCTTAATGCGTGTACCGTTTCCCAGCGAGCAGTTAATGTTCATTTTTACTTGAATGAATCATCCGCACTAAAAATTGTACTAAGAATCCTGAGCTGCAGAGCCGAGTGTACTAAAAACTATTGTGTTCGTTAAAATTTCTGGTTCATTATAGTAGTGTTTATCGATTTGAATTTTGCTTTTTTTTTTCTTTTGTCAATAAAAATACCAAATTGTGGAAGAAAAATGAAACATAACTTTTAATTATATCGCGATACAGTACAGCCAGCTGCTGTTCGCAGACATAAGCTATCGGCTATCGGTAGACATGTAATTTGATTAAATTTTGTTGCGCTCCTGAAATGTTGACATTGTTTTTGGGTTTCTCTTATCATTAGCTCCACGCAATCGAAATCGGTTAGGCTCACCCGATGAAATGAAACCAGGGTAAGAGCGTGAACAAAAAGGAAACATTTACAGATAGCGTAACGTAGCAGAAAGATTAAATACGGTGGACCAGAAATATCAGTACGACACTCAAATTAAATGATATGTTTGTTCACCTGGATCAGCGCGGTGACGATTAGTGTTGCCTGTAGAATAATTTGAAATTGAAAATTTTTAGCAAAAAATGACATTTGTTAGAACCTATTTAAACACGTTTGCGTGAAACGGTTTTTTATTATCTTATGTTTTGGTATATTATTATAGTTTCATGCATATATCTGTTTTTGATTTCCATCGTAGTGACCAGCATACTTTTCAGTGTCGTATTATGTTTTCATTTTATTTTTTTTTGTCTATTTTCTTTTTTCTGCATCCTGTATGTCCGCCCGACTGTTTCTAATGGCACGATCCGTAAACTATCCCGTCCCGTTTGTGTGTACGGTTGATGCTACAACCTATCATCACCATCCTTCTTCCATGATTGCGTTCGTTGATCCTCCCTACACAGGACCCGTAGGGCTAGTCAGGACGTGATACTGTCCAAAAGCTCCGACACCCTCAGTAGCCCGCCATATCGAAGGTTAGTTTTTGTTTTATTTATTTATTTTTATTAATTTCTAATTTATTTTATTCGTTTACTTTATTTGTAAGATTTATTCGCTGTTTATTTATCGTTCAATGGTTTATCCATATTTTCCTAATAACCCCATTGTTATGTTTGCGTTCATCAGCATTCATTCATGAACCCATTAACGATTCGTTCCAGCTTCGGTACCAAAATTCCACGTCTGATCGATTGATCGATTGGGTATCAACTACTAGCACCAACAAAAAAGGGGTTTTCTGCTACACGATGGTTGATGATGTGTGATCATAAACACGTCTCACAACGAATTCCGACAAATAATACAGCTGTTCACGACCGTTGTTCTTGCTGTCGAATGTCCGGTTCGGCACATACCCTGCTTCCGTTAACACATTAACACGCAATTTACCTATTTGAACGTTGCGCTGTTGTGGTTCACTTGAGGTCGTTGTTTTCGGAAAACATCAAATATCACGGTCGTTTGAAGTCTATTTTTATCTGTCCCACTACCGATTGCTGCACAAACCGGGTGATTCATCAAAAGAATTAAACCAACTGGGCCCTTTAACTGGGCCCTTTAAGTGGTGATGGGGCGGTCCGGTGGCCGAGGAGATAAGCGGCGCCGGTCGTAAACGGCAGGACCGGGGTTCAAATCCCATCTGGACCTTTCCCCCCGTAGTGAGGGCTGACTATCCAACTACGTGGTATGAATAAGTCTCGTAAGCCAGAAATGGCAGGCATGACCGAGCAGGTCGTTAGGCCAAAGAAGAAGTGGTGATGGATGGTAACGGTGCCCGCAAAACAACAGCCGGTCAGCTTAGCGCTGTAGTCTTGACCTTCACCTCGAAGTACGGCTCGTCGTAGCGCTCGTTTCCCGCTAAGATGGCGATATCATCATTCATTTGCTTAGTAGCTGCAGATGTTTGATGATTTATCATCAAGTTTTTTTCTTGTGTACCTATGTCCTCTTGAAATGAACCAAACCCTTCCACCGGCACTAAGCTCTGACGAAGGTGTTGTGTTTATACATTTTGATGTCGGCTTGGACTGTGCGAGGTGCAAGCAATCGATTTATTGGTTTCCTAATCAGATGAATCAAAATTAAAATGGACAAACGAGACGTTGTTGATGGTCAAATGTGAATGCCATCGTAGAATGTTATTCATGATTGAATCAATCGAGTGTTGTGAGTGTGTGTGCGGTATAGATTTAAAAGTAGCTTTTTTGAGTCAAAAAAGGATAAACAAACTACTAAAGTAGTCTTCTATTGGTCAGGTTTAGGAACGTGATAACTCGTGCCATAATTACATAACATTTTGTTTTTGTTTCTAATTCAACCCACTTTCATGGCCCTTGTGCATGTGTGCTAATTAGCCAAATTAAAGTGCTTTCGATACGGCAGCATTCAAGGGCACATTACGTAACGTGCGTTACATTGCGTGCCATCAACACAAGGGGAATGTAACTAAACGGAGTCATTCCATTCCCAAAACGATGACCATGTGCCTTTCGAGTGACAATGGTACAAAAGACGCAACATATTTACCTCTATATATATATTTTTTTTTTGTTGTAAATTTTCAACGGTATTCACCTTGACATACGATCAATCGCATACTGTGCGTAACTTGCAGCGAATCGAAAACAATTGCAATACGCAACATGTAAATCAGTGCCGTTCGATTTGTGACACGGCACATCACATACACACGCTGTCAATAACCTTCGAAATGTGTTTACTCATTTACTGGACCGGCGGTTTGGAAATGGTTGTGCCGAAAGTGGTTCCCGGTTGTCGGATATCCCGTGACTAATTATTTGGCCCCTAAGGCACGCGTAGCTGGTGCCTAGGTCACCGAGCGGACGTACGAATGGACTTCCTTTCGTATTGGGCAACTTGATTTGCATTTCCTGTAGTTCCGCCAAACATAATTCGGCACAATGGACGCGATAAACATTTACGAACGAAAGCTTTTCTGCAAACTCTATGGTAGAGAATGTACGTTGTTCGATCATAATGTGTCGTTAAATGCGATTGTAGCCAAGAATGCGTTTTAAAGTCAACATTCTTAAAGATGAAACACCTCGGACAAACAATGATAAGAAGCAGTTAATGATTAACATACGTTATGTTTCTATTCGATTGTGTTACGATCATCGAAGACTGATCGTCTCACGTAAACAAAGAAAAGCAATGAACCAAGTAAATGAAAGAATGGAATTGAAAACCGAACGATCTTTACATGGCTGATGATTGCACTTGCGTAATATTCGGTAGTAATAAATCAATCTTCTTTTGTTCATGAAGAACGTGCAGGACGTATTGCTACAATAATAGTGATACACCCTTATTGAAAAATAATAAAAAATGTTTCAAATAACACTGACCTATGATCTAGAAAACTTAAATGCTATGCCTTCTTTTGTTCTTGATCTTGCAAATGTTATAACTTCTTAATTCCTTTTTTGCCAACAGAGGCTATACAAATAAGTAACTTACAAGTAATTTATAAGCAACAATAAGTTGCTTTATGACACTTAATTCAAACATGGAACAATCATCATTAAGCAACCAACCACTACGGTAGATCGAATAAAAAAATAACAAAACAATCATGATTGTT
>KB663832.1:13774438-13923106 GCA_000349025.1 Anopheles minimus | reverse complement strand
GTGACATGCTCGCCCATGAAACACGCATTCAAACGCGGAGTCTCTCTCGGCTATATCTCGCCAATCTACAACCATATAGTTCATCATCAGAACCCGCGTACTCTCCGCGCACAACTACACGCCACGTTTGTCGTCTGTTCCGTACCATATGTGAGACTTCCTTTGCGGGTCACTACACTGGGCTGCCAGTCGTGCCTTAATGTGCTATCGATTGCGTTAAATCAACTACCGATACCGGTACAGATTCTAGAGAGCCCTCTGGTGAGTAACCTTCGTGCAGGAAGAAACGACGATAGTATCGCAACACCTGGCGGGCGTCTGTGGGGACAGGTATGTTCGGCGACAACCCCATACATCAGCGGCTACTACTGCTACTGATCGTGTCAAATTTGTGTTATAATTATCTTGATTCATGCCGCCCGCCAGACCCGTCAGGTGTTGTTGCCCTTCTCGAAGCCCTGGCCGGTAACTGCGGTAAGCGCAAGATGGTAAAGTAGTGTGACAGCGACAGTTACTGTCAGTCATTCCATTTAAAAACGTTACGGTAGGACTTTGCCCCGCAGTAGCATTGCGAATTTCAGCGCATTGCTCCCCGTTCCAAGTGTTGCGCTTAGTAGTCGCAGCTGAGCCCGATCCCTTGACGATGAGACTCTCTGCGCACGAACACCACCACAATACTGTGAAGGATGTACAGACACGAGGGCTCGCAGTGAGAGCGCACGGCAAGTTAATCGCCCTACCGGAAGCATAAATCTCGTTTAATGTGGTGCAAAATTGTTCCTTGATGGCTGCGTATAGGGTTTTCTCATCTCATTGAGAAGGTGACCGCGAACCAACACCAGGTCACTAGCTCACGACGCCTGTGCTGCAAAGGGGGATGCTGCGTTGTACACCACAGGTGTCGCTGATCGTAGCGCAAGCGATGAACTATGAAACCGGTAGTACTCGATAGGTGAAGAAGCCCGATATCCCTACCGCAGGGTAGCTCTGGCTGAGTTGCGACTAAGTTTAGGAGGTTGATTGGAACCATTCGCTTCATCCGAACACAAAGCGATGAATGGAATTTCGCTCGGCAAAACTTTCAAGTATGGCATGATTTATGAACCTCGTCGATCGTGCCTCTCTCAAGGAGAAGTGTGATTGAATGCGGGAGATCGTTTCTTACCCCCTTTCGCGCGACATGGAGGTCGTGGCAGGTTGTCCAAAAAGGCCACAGGAAAGCCGTAATCTTCCGCCATGGGAGATCTCTCAATTCCCGGGGGTTATAAATCAAGCGCACATAATGTTAGTTAACCCGAATTTAACGCAACATCACCTGGATTGGATGATGGACGCTTCGAAAGACGTACAAACCTTATCGTCCATAAAAGAGTCCCTTCCGAAGCTAACACTGAAGAACCCGGACGAAGGATAAAATCCAATTAAGTTGTACTATGATATTAATTGGGCTTCCGGCATTACACCAACCACCCCTCGTTACGGCAATAGTTGCTTTGTAGTTCTTCTGGCAAATAACGCCAGTTGGAATCACTGCAATAAAACTACAAGATTCCAACAGCACAAGAATCCATGATAGGGTGTTAATCGTAGAACGACAACAGCTGTGATCAACGTAATTATCCAATTAGCAAGTGTAACGTACGGTACAAGAACATGGATTTTCGCACCTAGCAGTGACGTGAATTTTTCCTACAATAACAATTACAAAAAATCCACGTTTGTTAGTATAATTAAGAAATGGTTAGTAACGCTATACAAATTATAAATGGTAATAATGCTGTATTTGCTAATATTAGATGTGCTAATAAGTTGTTGTTGAATGTTTTTATAGAGACATTCGCATTTACGTGATAATAAGCTTTTAGTGCATTATGTGCATGTTTGCAAATAAATTTTGGTGCTTCTCTTTCTCTAGTATTTGTTTTATTATACATTTTGCGATATTCAATGATCATTTTCAAGTGAATGCATTTAAATTATTCAATTATTTTTACGAACTACCCCTTTACCTAACGACGTGTAGCTTAGTAGTTTTAGGTCATAAATTGTTATGTGCAGTAAATGAAATGTTTACTATTTATTAATTTAAATGTTCATTAAAATTTTATTATCAAATCCATTGAAACACTCCGCATGATTTTGAATAATTTTAATTCGAAATAAACCACACATCTGCACATTCGACGCCACTCCACGTAAGTAGTGGGCAGCAGGTAACTGGCTGGCTTAAGTGTTGATAGCGCACCAACGAGCACGTACTGTAGGCCGCCGTAATCGTAGGACATGTGCACGCTTGAGTTATGCTTGTTTACATTTTATTATCCGCATATTACCTACCTTATCGAACGTTTCAAATCACTATTCCCATAGTAAAATACGTACGTTTAGTGTCTATTTAAGTGAATTATGGTACAAGTTTTATGGCATTGTGGTGGAGAAGCAGAAATCGTGCTTGTTTTCTGTTTGCGAACAATCGCTAAAAAATATTGCGGGTCTCTTCACGTTGCACGTGAGTAATGTATTGTTCCTTCCTTTTCTTCGTTATCTTCACAGGAGCAAATCCCGGAGTGTCGATCATGGACTGGCCGCACCGTTCGATCTAGATTCGCTGCGCTCGAAGGTTGAAGGCAGATTTGAAAGCATCGATCGACTGTCAAAAGGTAATGTGCATCTGTTTTTTATCCCGCCTAGCATCGAATTTCGAAGAACTCCAGTACTACATATTCTAAACAATCCAAATTCATCCTTAAGTGGCTCCTTTGGGTACAATAATTAAAACAAGCATCCCCATTAGGCTCTTCCTTGCAAGAATCGCATCTTTGTTGTGGATTGTTTCGTTGCATTTGTAACTTAAGCGCAATCGATAAACAAACAGAAAACAGATTCAACAGATTAGTGCAAGTTTGTTGTGTACCAGTTCCTATGGGCCATTTTCACGGTCCCTTTTCTGCTGTTCCAGCTTAGCCCTGCCTCACTTAGGACCAGGGCAGAAGTCTGTTGTTCTGAGATCTTTGTTTACACTCCACTTTCATGCACTTCCTACGCCTTTGGCCCTTTCTACAAAGTTTCAGCTACATATGAGCTTCTTTACAGACAGCTTATGCTTTTGTCAGCAAATTTGTCATAAATCTCCGACCACGCTGGTGTCCGCATTCTCCGCACGGGAGACTCCGGTGTAGTCTGTCTTCCAAATAACTAGAAGTGTTTGTGGAGTGCGGACGTCTAGTAAAACGTCACGATGGTTTGCACATCGATAGCAGCCGGGCAATGCGTTCAGTTTAAGCAGAGGAAAGTGTTCATATTGTGCCGTCGTGAACAGCCTATGCTCAAATATGGATTTGTTGCTGTGTATAGTAAAAGTTTGACTAGTAGTGCCACGTTGTGCATTGACCCTTCTTACGGGTTGTGGAAGTTTCAACACCCTACGCAAGGGTGCAAAATCAATCGACAAGGTTGAAAGCTTTCCTACCACGTAGTATAAGCGAACTGTTCTATGAGCGTAGCCGGCAAATAAACTTTATATATGTTTTTGTTTTGTTTTTTCTTGTAGATGGCGAAAAGAAGCGTTCGATGCCCACGATACCCACTATTACGTACACAGTGAAGGACCGGGATACACTTACATCAGTGGCTGCCCGTTTCGATACGACACCGTCAGAATTGACCCAACTCAACCGTTTGGCCAGTTCGTTCATCTACTCCGGCCAGCAGTTGCTCGTGCCGGATAAAAATGCCAAAGCGAGCGCCGATGGCGAATCCGACACTAGCACGGAACGTTCCTCCAACAGTCCCACCGATGGCCGCCGTAAGGGCTCGCAGGAAGATTTGTCTCAGGACGAAAAGGGTAAGTAAATGAACCGATAAAATAACTGTATCATGAAGCAAAGCGTTCACACATGTGTTTCACGTTTGTAACCGCCAATTCATCCATGGCAGCCAGTTCAACTGTGGCCCTCGCCAAGCCCATAGTGCGATATACTGTGGCGTTTCTATGAGCATCCTGCCTTCGGGCGAAATGTGTGGCGAAAAATGTCACGCTGTCAAAACAACAGCTCATTTGCTGTGTTGTTGTCTTTAGCTACTTTTTTCCACATGCAGCTGTTCGATACTTTGCTAAAGTGCATCCGATGCAGTGTGAAGAGTGTGTAAATTACAATTTACAATGAAGAATGTCGAAGCAATGACATAAATGAATAAAACTGTGTTTACCTACAGCACGTATTACAAGTAGCTACCACGAAGCGGATGATTCATGGCAAGTGTGGGTTGTGTAAATGTTTGATCAAATGTTGAAAACAGTGGTGTTTTGCAAAAATGGAGGTAAGCGCCCGAATTCAAATATTACCTACGTAATGCGCCAGCACAATACAGCTGGCAATATCAAATGTAGAGTGTAATTTGGTGTTTTGAACGGAAGCACATCCGCTATGACTAGTGCTAGATGGCAACTAGAGACTAACAATGTTTTGTTGTTACACTGTTTCTAGGCGTTGATCGTTATTAGCAGCTATATGGCAATCGTTCATTCTTAATGAATACAAACAAATAAAACAAATCAAGCGAACTCACATGACTAGAGATCTATAGAAGCGTTGAACATAGCTAGGACAGGATGCAATCTTCCAATAATGTTGTTAGCATCATAGTCTTATGGAACTATTATATTAATTATAACATTTTCATTTCATTTCCAACCGAAATGCATCCGGAGGTAGGTGTTAAGCAAACTCGCTATGATTAGCACTAGTTTCTAAATTAATCGTGGCGAATTAGAATGCATAACTATTTTTACGACTGTTGTTTAATGGTAGCAGACCGTTCTGGCGGCTTCCATCCGGTCCACATGACGAACGGAGTGTGACAACAATGATAAAAAAAACGTACCACTTTCTCGCACACTCACACACGCACAGTAAACCAACCAATGTGTAAGAACTTTTGGGTATGTGTAGTGTTAATTGTTGCTCGCAATACAAATGCAATTCATATGCCACATGTCGTATATGCCACAATCCAACAACCGGCAATCGGTAACCGACCGTTTGTGTTTGTAATGGCACTGATAAGATCGTACATACACTAACCTGCCCATATTGCCCAACAGACTGCACTACCCAGATACGCATGAAATGGTTCGTCTGCCCGCAGTAGCAACGTTACCGCCAGTTGGTTTGAAAGCTAGTTTAATGATTCTGCGATCAGAAGATCTGTTTCAGCTCCACATGACTCATTGACGGGTGGAATAGTTCTAGTATGTGAATTAGTAAAAGGTGCAAAATGCAATCGTGGACAATGGATTTTGGTGCTTCGTTTTTGCGTGAAAAACTAACAGGTTTGTTGACCACTGCTGTGTCCCTGTTTACTTATCTGGTGACACCAGTATGAATGGCCTGGTTTACTTGTTGACACACGACTTTTGAAAGCGTAGTTCCGTAAAGTTCTTTCAAATTGTTTTCTTGCGTATGATTGTTGGAAACCCAGATACTAAATCCATATTTGCTTCTGTTGTAGATCTGCTGGAAGGACTCCGCCCGGGATCACCAAAACCCGGTCACATCGAGCGTGTTGCATCACCGAACACACAGAGCGGTGGTGGCGCAGGTGGAGGTGGAGGTGGTGGAGGTACGGCCGGGAATGCAGCCGGTGGCGATGAGGACGATCCCGTGACCATACAGCGTTTCCTGAAGATCAACGTGCGGCACATCACCGATGGGCAGGGCGTTGTCGGTGGCGTACTGCTCGTCACACCCAACGCCGTTATGTTCGACCCGAACGTGTCGGATCCGCTAGTCATCGAGCACGGCCCGGAGAGCTACGGTGTCATCGCACCGATGGAGTTTATCGTGAATGCGGCCATATTCAACGATATCGCACACATGCGCGTACAGGGAGCGGCAGGTGGTAATGAAACGGCAGAGAAGGCAGAAATTTACCACCCGGTGCCGGTGGAGAAACCGTGCTCACGGTGTGACACGCATTCGCCCGGCAAAGATTCGCTGCTGGTTAAAGACGAAACATTCCCGGAGCTGGGCGTTGGCTCGGTGGAGGGGTGTGACGATCAGGAGTCGATCTGCTCGAGCAACGAACGGGACGGGGACGCGTTTCCGAAGGCATTCGAGCGTGATCTCGTGACCCCGAACAATCTGCAGCGTTTGCATGGCGATTCGACGGAGAGTGGTGGCAGCTCGGTGGAACCGAAGCCACCGTCCACAGAGCCACCCATGTTCCTGTCGTACGATCGTGATTCGTCGCAGTCTCACACGCCCAATTCGCTCGACCACAGTACCGGTGCGTCAAGCGAACAGCAACAGAAACAGGCAGGCGATAAGACTGACCAAACCAAGACCAACAACAATATCTTAGAGGATCCCACCATGCGCTCCCTGGAGGAGCGGCGGAGAAGCCTATTGGACCAGCACTGGGCAATTCCCAGCAAGGACAGGTGAGACACATTTAATTCGTTTCGTTTTAGTACGATTTATATCACCCACCCACCAAACTTCACGCTCTAATCACTCATTATAGCTTGAATGGTAAAATTTACTAACAATTTTTCATAACTTCACGGTTTCATAATATAACATTATTTTGGAATTCAGAAAAATATAAAAATGGCCAAAGGAGCTCATCTTGTAATGTGTAAATATATGGAAGAGGTCAAACTGATCGGAAGACAGATTTAACAATCAATTTGATTCTTGTTTGTATTACTAACCAACAAATGGAACTTGTGGAAGTTGTTAAAAATTTTACTATACCCTGTATTGTTATGTTTTTGCTTCTGTTTTCGTTTCTCCCGCATTAAATCCTGCATTATGTCCTAAACATCCTGGATCATCCCTTTCATACCATTCCGATGTGTGGCATTCGCTCCTTTACGGGAGAGTATATAGATTAAAATGTTATTGCGATCAATCATCATCTCGAAGATCTCTGGACGACGAAGAGGCGGCCAGCACGGGTAGCGGCACGACGGCTGCCTCGTCCTCGACGGCTGGTGCTAGCTCGATCGGTGGCGCAGGGGGACACCACGTAGCGATCCCCCCAATTGCCGAAGCCGCCGGTGGTGACGGTCAGCTGGTGAAGCAATCGTGCCACGATTCTGGCATCGACATCCGCGATCCGGCCCACGGTTCTTCACTGACGACGGGCGGTGGCACCACCGGAGGTAGCGGTAGCAGCGCGGCCAGTTCCGTCGCTAGCATACCGATTGTGGCGCCGATTGCAACGAAAAAGGTGTACAGCGATGCGGACATCGTGCTGAGCGCCGACTGGGTACCGCCGCTAACCATTGCACCGACCCATTTGCACGACAGCTCGCCGCGCAGCAGTAGCTCGCTGGCGTCCTCCTCACACCAGAGCACTCTGTCCACGCTGACGTCCGATGCGGGCGGACGGAAGAAAACGTCCAGCGTGAGCTTCAGCGTCGACGAGCACGATCCTCACGGTGCCACCGTTCCGGCCGGTTCCGGATCACTCGACAAAGGTGGCGAAACGAAAAAGAACAAGGTTGGTTGTCGGTAAATGGTTGACCTGCAATATAACATCACACTAATGGTTGTATTTTTGTATTTTAGATGCTGAAACGACTATCCTACCCACTGGCTTGGGTTGAAGGATTGACGGGTGAAGGCGGCAGCGGTAGTCACAAATCGGACTCGATTGAATCAGCGCCGAACACCGGTGACTCGAACCAGAGCGTATTTTCAAAAGTATTTTCCAGGTAAGTGCCTCATCAACTGATCCTGCTAATTGTCAACCGACAGTTGACAACAATTAAAACGATTTGGTTTAAAGCACTGTATGTTAAACGCTACGAATGGTTTTCAAAAAACATTATTTTGAAATACCAGTGATACAAGTCATTTATGTTTGATTTGATATCTTACAAAGCACCCCAACATTGTTTTCTTACTATTTCACTCTGCAAAACAATTTATTTGCCATTGGGACACTGACAGGAAATACTTTTGTTCCAATATGTTTGTCCTTATTTGGACACATTTGTTCAATTTCAATTTGGTTAAGAGCACCCGTTGATCATCTTACCGGTCAGCTGTCAAACGTATCTCTCGGTGCGATATGATTTAATTATGTGTTTTTTTGAATTCGTATGATTTGTTTGCCGGGCAACTATGGCTAACCCATCTCTACACGCTATTCTTGTACATTGATGCCATATTCCCCTATCGCCATATCGTTTTCTATTGCTGGGAATCACGCCACAAAATCTCAATCAAAAATAAAAAAAAAGCTCACCGATCACATTGGTTTCGGAGCTGGGTGGAAATTTGTTTTTGTCCAAAACGCCATCGGAAGACTCCGGAGGCTCACCAGTTCCACCACTGACACCGCACGAAGCGCAAGCAGGGGGGCCGATTACGGCCGGGTAAGAATTTGTATTACATCCTTACACCATACGAGTCACCTGCCTCCAAGATGATTTTGTTTTATCTTCTCACACTTTCGCTGTCGTTCTGTGTACTTTTTATTTCACCCTGTTTTCATTCCTCTGAACGTTCTGATTGTACATATTTCTTTATGATTATATTGCGATATTATAGAAATGTTGTGCTGCTCTGTTTCGAATCAGAATGTAACCAAGCCTATTGCAGCAGCAATTATTAGTTCCTGCTCTGTGTCTATCTCTCTTAGCTAACTTCAATGTGTGTACATTTTGTTTTAGTATAATAGTTGCAGCTAAATTGATGTTATACTTTTGTCTCAGTTTCCATTTGCTTATAGTGAGAGATCAAAAGGATGCAAATACAATCATCCCGTGTAATGATAACTGTGTACAACTTCGTTTTCTTAAGTTTGCTTATATGTCACCGATCAATAGGATCGTTTTTTAATGTTACTTGTGAGTGAACATTAAAGGCGTGAAAGCATTAAAGTTACGGTTTGTGTGTAAATGTGTTTTTATTTCCTTTTAGCAGGAATTATTTAAAACCAGGAACCATACGTCGAAGTCGTGGAATAATTTTGTGAAACGTTTTACTTCTTGTATTCACAACAAACTATTGTTCTGCTGCTCACACGTGCAAAACCCGAATTCATCTATAAGGTTGTCTTTTGATTGTGTAGTGTATATGTTAATCTATAGCCAGCTATCTATTCCACACCTCTAATGTGTTATGCCTGTAGAATGTATGCTAGCGAAATTTCACCAACAAAGTCTATATTTCTGTTTCTGCCACCGCTAATTTGCTGTTATCCACTTTCAGACGATCATCCATCGGTACATTTATTCGACAGCATCCCACTGAGGGTAGTGTGAATAAGCAGAAGCCGGCACCACCGAAACTGGATTACCGCTCAATGGTGTCCATCGATGACATGCCAACACTGTTTGTTAGCTTTGACAGTAAGTATTGGATTCGCTGCATGTGGTACTACAAACATGTATTAGAAAGCATTTTAGTATCGTTATTCTACTCGAAGTTTTTCTCTTGATTGTTGGTTCTTTAATGGAACAGTTTATTTTTGTCATGAAAAAAAAAAGTTAAACTTATTAAAGTCTGCAAGTTTTATAGCTTAAACAATTAATCCTTAGTTGTTGTTTTTCTCTCCAAATAATGATACTATGTGTAATTATATTGCAAATTACAATCGTTACACATTCTTTTTAGTTGATTGATTTTAATTGTTGTAATGTTTTAACTACATTTTGCGTTCGTTGTCCGTACTCTAAGTGCAGGCGATGCAAGCACTATTATACGTTCAACTTTGCATTGTTAAATGATTGTTTCACGTCATATAAAAAAATAATGCATTACTTTAGACAACTAATACAAAAATTATACGCACCAATGCATATTAGATCTCTCCGCAAGTTAATGCGCCGCTAATTGAATTGATTGCACCCGAAATGTAGCTGCAGTTCATTTGAAATATATAATTTGTAGTCATTTAGAAGCATTATTTTTTCGCGCTAGTCAGATATTATAGGGCATCAAAGGTGATGAAGTTATAAAATAATTGTTTTTTATCTTTACCTCCTAACTTTTGGGTTTGTTAGGAATTTCTAAATAGATCGGTCTATGGAAAATTGTATATTATTACGAAAAAAGGATGTATTTACTATTCAGTGTTTTACAGAAAAAATATTGATCGAAGTACGGTTTTGTGCTTCGACAACGGTTTAGTGTGTTACAGTGGCGTGTCCTTTGCTATCTCGTTGTGATTATGTAAATTTGGAACACTTTTTCACTTCTTTGTCTCTCTTCTTTATATATCTCTTCTCTGCGCTCATACCTTTATTCCTTCGATACTGACTGCGTGCTTTCCAACAAAAAACCATTCCCACGCCTATTGTACACAAACTACAAACAACAACTGCTACTTCTACAAAAATCAAACCTACAAATCAATCATCATCACCACAACAAAACATCAACAAATGAACCAACCAATCACAACTACTACAACCGTTGCTCACAATCTTTCAGTGAAGGCCCCATTGTTTCCTCAGCTTGAGAAACTTGGTAGGTTACAGTGCTCATTCGCATCCCATTCTGAAGGTCCTGTTTTTCGTTTTGTTTTTTTCTTTCGCCGTCCTACATTCTTCGTCATGTTCTTTTTTTTGTTGTTATGCCATTACTTAAAAGTGATGATCGCCTGTTTTCTATGTTTTTCGTCATCATATCATATTGATCATTTTCCCCGTCCATTGTTGTCATAATGTTTTGTTTTTTTTTTTTTATGCGCATCATCAACAATTGTATTCATAGCAATACAGCCTGGTCGTTCTTCATGAGTAAAAAAAAACCAACCGTGTTAACCTATCGAACGTGTTATCGTACTCAGTCCGCCTCTGTCGCTACTTCTATTGTGCACTGTGTATTTTGCTAAATGTTTTTCTCGTACCACATTTATATTACATCTGTCCGCCCATGTATGGTCATAATATATTTCATTGGTGTTTCTGTGAGCTTCGGTCTCCATATCTGAATATCTGGTATTATATAAAGATTAAACATTGCGTAACAAAACAAGAAAAATGTTAGTGCTTTGCATGCATGTGCATGTTTTTTTTTAAGTGTAGAAATATTATGTGATCCCTCTCTTTGATTTACTTTCAAGCTACCATGCATGCATTTTAATGAAAAAAATGTTTTTTTTTTTTGATAACTTCCTAAGCTCCATCAATCCGAAGCCGTCAATCTGTCCGTAATATTAAAAAAAACGAGATATTACCTAGTCCTATTCACCTGTATCTAGTCCTATTGCATGAGTTTAAATACTTTTACTTGTTTACTGACACAGCTTCACTTTTGCATGATCTAACACTTTCCACACATCTGCTTGTGAATGATGCATATAAAGTGATGCCTACAATAGCCTGCAAAACAGCATTGTCCTATTTCACACCTCGCTATCATTTCACGCTCTCGTCGCTTTCTCGCAATAGAACTTATCCCAAGACCGGCCCGAGCCTGCCCTGACCCACCGATGTACCTTCGGTTGCGCATGGGACGCAAGATCGGCAAGAACACACCACTTCCGACGACGGTAATGTCCTACGGCAAAAACAAGCTGCGTCCAGAGTATTGGTTTAGCATTCCAAAAAATAAGTAAGTTTTTATCGGATCCTTACTGAGACCGTACATCAAATCAAACCTTCGCCATCGAATATTTTCTTACAGGGTTGATGAGTTGTATCGCTTCTTAAATGCCTGGGTGCAACATCTGTATGGTGAGCTGGACGAGGCCGCCATCAAGGAGCGTGGTTTCGAACTCATCCAGATGGATACTGAATGGGCGGCAAAAACTGGCAGTCCGTCGAAGGTAAGCTAATGCATTGTTACGTCTGTTTAATTAACCTACATGATCTGACGATGTATCATTCTCTTTTCTTGTACAGGACGGTCGTTCCGCCAGTGAAGGCGAAATCTCCGAGTACACGCGCGAATCATGGGAGGTAAGTCTTGCATTATACAGTACACAATCATCAAAACGAATCGCAAATGTTTATATCTCTCCTATCTACATAATGAACTTGAAACAAACGATGCTTTTTAGCGATAAAGGTACAGTTGTGGTGACTTATGGTCACCATGAATGAAACATCAATCTATATAAAACAAAATCGCTAGGTTCTACGATTTCAATCACTGTTGCGAGTCAACATATAATTAATTATTTGTCTTTGTATATCCGTTTATCTTTTTTCCCCCTCTCGTTTATTTGTTCGTCTAATTTCCCATCGTGCTCGATGTGGTTGCGCGAACTGCAAAACAAAAAAAAACTACAGCTGCTAAAGGCACCGTTCGTTAAAACCTACAACATAATCAAAAGTCAAACTGGATCTAACGATTTGGACGGTTGTGAGGTTAGAATTGTTTGCCAACTTTCTAATGAATACCACTACGGATATGTACATCTGCTACAAACTGTCACACAAATGCATTTTAGATACTATGCCTGTATGCAAGGATGTATTCTTATACCATCATATACCCTATATGTGGAACACTGCCAAACAACACTCTTTTCAAAAATACTGTAGTAGTAATGTAATTTGTAAACGTTCAACGATTGCTGTTTTATACCGTACGCCCATTTACTCTGTCCCCTATCTATTTCACTCTTCAGTTTTCTTTCCCTCAGTATATGCATCGTTCATACTTACATAGACTGTAGTGTTGAAAACTATATAGATATCGTCTGATAGTGCTGTAATTTTGTTGTGTTTTCGTCTAGAGTTTCTACCTTCTTATGTTGGCTAACTATCCTCACCACTATTCCTTTTGTTCAAACTATCTAGAGGGGACTTATACGTTTTAATCGGATCGGAATTTGATCTTCTATCTTTTTTGTATTTTGTGTCAGATGAAATCATGGTTAGATGATTCTCATGTTTGTTATTCACAATGCATTATGCATTTATATTACGACATTACTGTCCCTGTATCTGTACCAAACAATCTTAAAAAGCGTTTAAACATATAACTAATAACATTGAAGAACAATAATTACCAGAATCGTGATATTTTTTTATATTTTAAAAGTACTACACATAAGATATAGTAGTATTTATCAACTATTATGTTGGCTTTATTGTTAATGAAAGTTAGCTTCTACTCACAGCTTTTAGAGATCCAGCACTTTTACTGCCTATGAGTACTCTTTTTTAGCGTAAATTAGAAACTAAATTGCATCCAAAATTCGGTGAAATTTCTTTAATGTAAAGACCACGTACTCCAAAACCCCTATCGAGCAGGTTGCTTATGTGTTGCTTCTGTTTACTGATCGCTTTGTTTTATGATTTTGGTCATCCGCATAGAACTACAATGATGTTTTGTTTTCCTAGCTCAGGCCTATCATATGGATCAGTATTAGTTGGATCGTGTTAGATGTTAACAAACGGACGTATAGATTTATGTTTGATGTCCCATTTGATGTATTGTTTTCAACTCCATTATCTTATCCGCATACCCACGTGTGGCTGTTTATTGATGGAACATAGTATTACTGTTTAGTGTTACGTGTTGTTATATTGTCATTCTTGGTCCAGCCAGTACGAAATAATAGAAACCATCTGTCAAGCGGTATGGTGAAAACACCCAAATCTATTGAACCTTTCATCCATGGTGTACCGAAACCCAAACTCGCACATTGTAAATATCATCTCTCCCGATGACATAATCACTGTGTAATAGTTTGTTTGCGAACGGTTGATAGCAGCAGCAAAAATCGACCAAGGGTTATCAAAGCTGTTTTACGCTCAAGTAATGCGTATTTTTCGGATGAATTGCGCTGTAATCGATTTGGTAAAGTTAAAAAGCAAAGCAAAATAAAAAAATAATACAACGAATGATTCAACAGCATTCAATCACAGAACAAAAACATAAATTTTTGACACAAAAGTGCTTCTCATAAAACAAATGATATTGAGCTTGGTTTAACATAACGAGCCATTGAAACCGATCGCGTAACGCATACCCAAGAGTAAACAAGCAAGCAAAGAAAAAACTGATGTACCATATAATGTCAGGCTGGCCAAGCCCACAAAAACAAAAATTATCAGTAATAAGCGTTGCGCTCTCGTCAGCCCATTCCCCGTTAACAACCGCCATTCATTTCACGATTGCGCCGCGCCTCGTGTTTTGCCAAAAAATCATTCCAAACCTGTTTTTTGAAAGAAGCATCTGTATAAAGGTAAAAGATGATCAAACAGTACAGAGCGCGGTGCTCGTTACGGCTTAAAAAAGCATCGCCGCACAATTTAGCGTTCTAAAAATAGCACGCCACAAAGAACAGGTTTTGACAGGGGATAATTTTCTGCTGTTGTTTTACCCAGTTGTGGCATCTTCTGTTTATGGATACCGTTTTCGGCATGGGCAAAAATTCCTGCACGAGCATCTTGCATGCACACGGGTACAATTTGTTTTCGTCGAAATTGCAAAACTGCAGAGGGAAGTTTAAAAACAATTGTTACTGCAACGACATATTGGGCAAAATGCTCAAGCTATACGCATCTCGGGAAATTTGAGTAAATGATATATTAGGATTCATGTACAAAAATGCTGCTGACTCATCTTAAATCATTGAACAATCCCCAATAGTTGGGAAAAAATTAGCATCACCTTCAGAAGGACGTTGTCTCTGCTGGGGGGAAACTGAATATATCGGTCGGGAATTCAGGAACTGACTTTGATCGCGTGACTCGTGCGCGATTCAACATGCCACGTGAGTTGTGTGGTGAGTTTGGTTCGTACGTTTCATTGTGCTACCTTCGTTCAAGGATTTTTTAAAAAGCATAATAACTAGCACAACCATGTGTGTATACTGCGGGATGCTGCGTGAAAAGAAGGAAATATTCTGCAAGTTAATAGATCATGTGGAATTCCAGGTTCTTAATAAAATTCTCTTGTTCTTATGTTTTGGATTCTTTTTAACAAGCTATAGAACATCCACGCTGATATTTTCACATTGTCAGGTCTGGGTCATTTGTGCTGCAGTTTAACACTGCCAGTGGCTAAATATGGCTATCACAAGAATGGCGAATGTTTCAGCGGTGCAATAAATCGAAGAACTACTGCATATAGACACATGCACACAGCTTTTTGCTATCTTGGATGATGGCGCGAATTGCGGTTCACGACTCGCGGTTCGAAAGTTACCATCCTTGATTTGTGCCAAGCAAAACTTTTTCGAATTCGACGCTTCCTTGATTGTCTGTCCTTCACTATTATCCCGATCGTCAGAACCGCAGGAAGTTGGATAGGGTAAAGCTGATGCTGTCAAACGAGCCGTTGGAGGAAAGGGGATTTGTTTTCTCGTACAACATCACTAACCTGTCTGTGAGCATAGGCATCCGGAAAGCTTCGATCTTCAAGACGATACGTGAAGTGCAGCGTAAAATCGTTGATTAGTGGCGGCTTTGTCAGGCAAGCAATATGTGGCGTACCACAGCATCCCTGCATCTTTTTTTTTTTGTTGAGTCGCAAAATGATGAGCTATTTTTTCACGAATTACTAATACACATTCCAAGAGTTTCGTGTTATCGCTCTGCTTTTGAAAACAAGCTATTTTGCGAAACAGTAAATAAAAGTCCATGTAACCTAAGCGATCGTCATCGCCGTTGGTTTATGGTTTTGCCGTACATCATCGTAACGCTGTGTCGATCGCCAATAGCGTGTGTGCAGTCATAGGCTGGTGTCCGAATACCATCAGCCACCCCATCCCTACGGCGCGATTGTCATACCGGCATTAAAATAGCTACGAAATCAACCATTTGCCGTTAATGTCCCATTACATACATGTCGCAGTCGTAGGAAAATTCCCAAAAACATAAGGAAATTAATGGACGAAAAAAACAGGTCACCCACAACAAGTTTCTTAACGTCGGATTTTCGTTACCAGTCCCTTTTTGCCTCCCCTCGGGTGGTTGTATTTTTCCATCGGAAATCCGTAGTTTCTGCGAACCGCTACCTAGAGATGGGTAACAGCCGGAAACAGGTATCATCCGACCCGGGTCCCGCGAGGGCAACCGTCAACCTCTCAGTCTGCTTTTCCCAAACCGGTGGGGATGTGGTATCTATTTCCCAAATCTTTGCGATCCGACAGACGAAAGCAAGGAGACGTGATTAGAAATGCATTTCTGGGGGGGTTTACAAGATCGGTGAACTAGCGCAGGTCTGTGGAGCTAGACGAAGGGGTTTGTTTTTGTTTTGCTCCACAGTACGTGTAAAAAGGTGGGGGGGAGGGAATTGTTTTGAACGTCGGCTCAATTTTACCTTGAACTGGGGCACCTCGAATCCGTTGTTATTTAAGACCCCACGGTTTTCGCTCGTTTCTGTCGTCTTTCACTCATGCGCGAGCAGTATACAGGTGCACACGAACGGCGGGAGGTCATTACGAATAGTAGCAGACGCACGAGCAAAATGGCCACTTTGATATGGTCAGCAGACGAGAGGTCAACTTTTGCAGCATATACTCTCGCCCGGCTGTGTTTTGCTTTGCGTTCCTCTGCTTAAACAACGCTACAAAACCCCCGTACACAAATCATGCTACACACGAACCACATCGCGGGCGCACCGTCCTTTTTGGCCTTTTCGTTGGAGCGTTGGTTCGGATTTGGCAGTTCGCCTTCACCGCGCTGCCACGCTTCTGCTTTGCTCCGAATAGAGCGACATGCGTACGGAAGAGAGCGCACAGCACCACCAGTGTGTGTACGTTTTCGCACACAAACAAGGGCGCGTAACATCGATGGCCACCGACGATCGACGATCGAGTGTGGCAGCACCTTCTTCACCATTTGCTGGCCAGGCCATTTCATTCTGCCTTCATCTCCGTTGCCGATCGCGTGCTGGAGTGAACGGATTTCGAACACAGGTGTGGTGCATTTTATGTTACGGGTGCAGACCGCTGCAAAGTGTGTGTGTATTTTTTCGGTTATTTAGTGTTCGGTGTTGCATTTGCTTTAGTTTAGTAAATGTTACCCGATAGAACGAACACAGATGTGTGCGCGCGGCAGTTATCATTTGCAAATGTTAATTACTCGATCGCTAATAAATGTAGTATAGCAATTTATCCTTCTGTGTGTTTGATAGCAATAGCAAATCAACCTCTTGTGCTCGAGTGTCCGGTTGAGTGATGATCTATTCGTCATCATAGTGTAAATGTGGTTTAGTGGTTTTATACCACAGCACAGTCCTTTGTTAACGTTTATTGTACGGTTCAGAAAAGGAAAATCCCATCATGAGCTGTGTGTGTACTTTACCCTGAGAAAACTATTTTCCCCCGACGGGACGATTTTCCTTTTTTTATTAGGTTATTTTGTGCAGTTGATACTTCATGTTTACAGCGCGAAACGTACAGTGCACGTGTGTGTGTGCGTCGCTAGTGTTGTGTACTTTCATTTCGACATCAGCTGGCAATCCCAGAAAGTGGTATAATGATGACGAAAGTGTAGGCGTAGGTGTACGCGAGCACTTTTTTGTTTACCCTATGCTTCTTCAAACACCGAAAAACAACCTCTTGCGCTGGTGTGCTGTGCGCGTTTCACTCGATCAGAGCCGAATGATCAGCGTATATGATCCACAAACCCACCCTGCGATCTCGTTTGCATGCGAGCAGATCTCTCTGGCGTTAAGTGGAATTAGTGTGATGATCGTGTACCTTTTCTAAACCGTTTCAATTTCGCCACTCTCTGCGCGATTCGGACGCGACCGATTTGCGTATTTTCTTCACGTGCGAAGGGAGAAAAACGCTCTCGTGCCAGCAGCAATGAGAGTAACCCTGCCAATTCTCCGCCATTCGTCAAGATCAGTTCACGATCGTTTGGCTTCTTTCTCCGTGAACTTGAACAGTGGATCAGTTACATCGCGACCGGGATGAAACCATGGTTAATCTTTGACGGTAGTGTTCGTGTACTCGTGTGAAGAATTGATTCTCTTGCGGTAGAAACATTCCATTCCTGACGATCCACTTACATCCATTCCAATGCGAATAAAAGCATCATCGGTCAGGGTGTAATGAGATCACTAGTGCGTGTCTGCGTGTGTCTGTAAACCAAATTAATGTCAATTCATCTTAATTTTCTCTTCCCGGTGTACCATTGCAGTGTTGGGCTAGTAGTGCTGCTCTTTCTCTTTGCCCCCAAATTCTAACGACCCCGTGTGTAACAAATGCTCTCTTTGCACTACGCCGTGGAATTCAAATCAGCTTCCTGCATGACGGGCGGGTTCTGTCGTGAAAGAAGCCAATCAAACTAACGACTGTTGTGTTTAGTTCTACATTACACTCTCTATCTGCTTCGAGCATCCCGTGCCTGTGATATCCACTGTTTGTAATAGTTTAATCGTAATTACAATCGATCGTGCCCGAAATTCTTCGCTCGAAAACAGTGCTGGAGAACAAAGTTTTGTGGTTGAACGAAACGTGCACTGGCTGAACCCCGTTTATATTCCATATCGTTCCCGATATTGAAGCATAAGCACAAATGATGTCGAAATCGAAAATCAACAAACTGACAAAGTACCTGAAGACGAAGGTAAATTATCATTTTCTTGTCGAAAAAAAAACAATATCCTCAACCTATAAGTGACCGTTGCTCAGTAAAACTGCTTAACCTATTTTGCCCATACGGTGATGCCGCACGGTTATCGGCTGTGCTAATAAAGCAATATTTCTCCCAACCCTGTGCCGGAGCCTAGAAATGCTAATCATCCTAGACCTTCTATACGCATGTTGGCAGTGCAGCAGCATATTAGACACCTGTCAACCGCCCCGCCGTTCGATCAAGAAGCAAAACCCTTTTTGTGATCATTTGCTTCATTGTGTGTGCATAAAAAGTCGCACCGACTTGTTTTTGTTTGGTCAGTCGCTTTTTTGCATATACCTTACTCTATAACATACTCGATAGCTCCGGCTCATGGCGTTGTCTCATTACGCGCTGTGATCGCGAACCCGCGGATCCGGGTGTGTGTGTGGTTCGGTTTCGGGTGGGAAGGAAGAACAGTCTAACCTTTAGCGACCCTGACCGGCGGTCGGTCTCCTGACCGGTTCCGTTGATGAAGGAACCGCACGGACCACGGTTGGTGGGCATACAATGTGTGTTATATTATTCTACCTTGTCGTTTCCAAGTGTACTTTTAACCGTTTTCTTACATTCATGCCGTGCCACGTGAAGTCTGTTTCGCTAGAATCTGGGCTCTTCCGAAATTCTTCCGCGTATCAAACTTTAGATTATACACAAACATACCTTTTATGGTTGACGAATTGTTTATCCGTCCATCTAAAAATATCTTACACATACGTGTATGCATGCAACGTGTGTGATATTCTTGCTCATCGATAACATTAACACTGTTGAGAGCATATGTTCCTTTTTAATTCATATGAAAAAAGAATGTTTTCTTTCAAGTGTAATTAATTCATAATTTAAATAGTTTTCTTCTCTAAACCTTCACTCACGATGACTTCTGTAACCTCGATTAACCGATCGGCGATCGTCAATAAACTTCAAGAAGCAGCCAAACGGCTCTCTCGCTCCCCTCTTCCTGTGCCATTGCATATTCATTTGTTAGCTGATGCATTTCATTTCATTTGTTTGCTCGTCACATTTCTACTACTTTGCATGACACGGGCGAACCTTGATGGGATCTCGTGTTAGGCCAGCCTGTTTAAAACACACCTCACAATGTGCCACGACGCTTCACCAACGACCGCACAGAAAATCGATCGAATATGGGTACGGGGTGAATCGAAAAGTTATTTTTATGAGTTGAACATCATCTGCAATACGGACACAAGGGTGACATCCTGACCGAGATTAATTTGTAAGCTGTGTTGTTGATCACTAAAAATACTGTCTTTCTCCCTTAGAGAAAATGTTGAATAACTGGGAAACTATGTTCCCGGTGCCGATGGTAAATACGATCTTTCTTTATTAATAAGAAAATATATTTCCCTTGATTGGTGCTTTTCGAGTACTGAGTTTATTGTTAAATAAATTATTTTCAACCTTAGTTTTCAACCTCATTAAATTTCATCTAACCTATATTTACACCATCGAAAGCATCAGCGCCAAACGTTTGCTGGTACCATGCCTCTCGTATAATTAAATTCAATTTATTTCGATTAAAAAGTTTGATTCCATTCGTGCGATGTGTTTTCATCGACCCGTTGGGGCGCAAAGTGGCTGATAGTGAGCATGTGTTGAATGAATCACCACATTTCCCGTCCTTGATTGTGCAAACATAAAACCGCACAAAACTGGATCATCAACTATTTGGGTGAAACTAAAGGGTGAGATTTTCGTCAATCACATCACACGGAACAACAGTTGACCTTTCGGTTGGCTTAAGCTTATTTCAGCTACGCTTGCATACAGAAAAATGCTTCTGCAATATATAAAATGTTGTAGAATTTAATTTATTTTTATTAAATGCTATCACGTGTTTACCGTCACGTGTAAATCAAGAGATATTTAATTCCTATTTTTTTGCGATTAGATAAACTGAAGATAGCACGTTGGAAAGCTTTATTATCTGTTTATGTGTAACCGCTCATATATAAACACCCCCGTTCGGAAGCGGCAGAGCTTTTACCTAAGAAAAGTTGAAAGCTTTCATCTATTGCTTTAGTATAAAGCTATAGAATGGCGCTGGAGTACGCAATTGTGCTCCTGTCTCCCCTAAATTTATTCGCAGCTCACTAACACACCTACACCGCAGCAATGATGGAACGCATCGTACACTGTATATAGCGAACGATTTTGCGTACAGTAGATGATAGAGAAAGCAAGCTTACGCCTGATGAGTGTGTGCGTGCGTTAGTTGCAATGGAGCACATATCACTCTGTTTCTTTTTCTCTCTCCCGTTCTCTCGTTCAGCATGGTATCGACTGGAGCAACGAGACTGTCAAAAGTAGCGCACCTATTCTAGTCTGTATGGTGACGTTTAGTGTGCGAGAGCACTTTTTCGGCAGTCGATTACTGTGAATGGAAGTGATTGATATTGAACATTTGCAAAAGCTGTGTTCCGTTTCTGTTGTGGGTGTTGAAAATAGTTCTAAAATGTGTCCAAACGACCCAACATTAGGTCTTCAGTAAAGCACAACATGCAAACTCCACACTGAATTGCGTGTGTATTCGAGGTGGTTGTACTCAGTGGAAAACACACATGACATTTGCTGCACACCGGTCAAACCGACGCCTTTGCCCGTCGCAAACCATTTCGTCTGGTTTTACTGAAGCAAATACCGGTTTGGTAAAACACCTTTTCCCCACGATTGTGTCGAGGTCGTTACATTCACCGTGGAAAGAAATGAGGTGTTGTGCAAAAGCGGAATCCCATCATTGAGCCAGTTGCATCCGATATGTCACGAGACACCCCGTTTGAGGCCGAAACACAACAAGCATCAGTGAATTGGATCGGGCAATGGTGAAAAATCTGTGTAAAGAAAACAAAACCGCGAGCCACACATAGTCAGCGATATTTTAAGCTCACTTTGCTGGTACATATAACCACACCGAGTACGGTGTAAAACAGAAATCAACAAACACAGCTGTGGTGTGGAACCACATGACCACTAAGCACACACACACTGGCAGAGAAGCGCGTACGTTGGAAGTGTGTGTGCGCGCGTTTGCTTCGAAACCAACACCCATACATTCGCAAACGGCAATGGTGGGCACGTGTGCTTATGTGCCTTATGTACAGCTATAACACCACTACCAGGCAACGCAAAAACAGCCACACCGCCTACCAACCCCCAGTGAGCGCGCGCGCCAGTAAACAGCATGTCATGCGAAACATAAACATCAAAACATAACACCGCCTTTCGCTATTACTTCTGCCCTTTTGTTGTTTGTTGGAAAGAATTCAACTGTAAAGTGCCGGTCACCAGGCTGCAACACTTCCCAGCAACAAGTAGCATACTGCGTGGAATAATCATACCAATTTGAAGCATAACTGGCACCAAACAAACAATCGTGATGTGGTATTTGGTGGTTCTGGCCGTTTCGGCCACTATGTACTTTGTCGCGAAACGCTGGGGCCGGCAGCTGTACTACAGATGGGGACGCCTAATACCGTTCAGAAGAGCGATCGTGAACAAGTCACGGCCGCCGACGCCACCGCTCATCGATACTGTCGTACCCACTGTGCCTGGAGGTGTTAGTGGCACTGGTGAGGAGGGTTATCCTTTGCTGAGCGCCAAAGAGGAGTTTGATGATGATCGATTACACACGGTAATAATATTAATTTCTCGAAAGCTAAGGGAATGCTTCCAGAGGTTTTAGGGGTTTATTTATCGAAGTCACATATAGCTTTAGATTCTAGAAGATATAACTTGAATGTGGCAGGATATATATGTGGAGCACTTGTTTATAAGATACTATGATTCTTTTCAAAGCTTTAAATTCACTCAGCTCCTTTTTTTTGGACAAGATCCGGAAAGAAGGAAGTATTCCATACCTATATCGGCACTGTTTGGCTCTTGCTCTAAATAATTCTCAACTAAATGCAAGTGGAGTCTCAAATGTTATGAAAGATTAGAAAATAATATGCTATTATTTGGACTAGATCCATAAAGGGCGAAGAATTGAAGATCTCTACTTAAAGGAATTCTTTACTAACAGCGACTGGTGTTTGATCCCGAGATAAAACCAAATACTCTATATATAGTTTGAAACAAACATGAGACTCTGGTTGTACGTATTTGCTGTTGTTTGTGCGTAATCTTTTACATTTCTACATGACCTTCCATCTCCTGGTAACTGTTCTGTGAGGATTGTTTCCCATACTGGCCTTCTGAAATGTCTTAGAGTCTGCCGTGGCCTATTCAATCATCTTATCACACTCGGCAACGGAAAATTCCAATCGGAAATGAATTCAATTGATAAGCGAAACAAACTATTAAATGTAAGCAAAAGCCTACAATTAAACGACACTCCTCTTCATTAAGTGCGATCTCCCCCATTCTAAGAAAAAAGCAATATGTAGCAGATGACTGTACGTCAGGATGTGCAAATCATAACCCACCATCCTCCAGAGGTCAATTGAGGGTGCTTTTCTATCAATCGCATCGCCGTGTCTTCGCTGATAATGGACCAGAACTCCTCTCACCATGTGGTGATCGGTAATCATGATTGACCGAGTAGCGCCAGGGAGAGCCGGATTGATGATTGCTTCACATCTGGATGACCTCCGCGGTCGATAGCCTGTGTGCGAACGTAAAGGAAAGGGAATGGAATATTCCCACCGAAGAGGCTAGTTGGTGCTTTATTTGCATTTGCAAACAATGCACTTTTCACGATGTATTTCTTTCTCTCGTTCTTGAAATCGTTCTGTACGCACCTCGAACAAGTCACAGACTTATTATAAGTTAACGAACGAACGATATCCCTACATCAGCAAGAGAACGTTCACAGTTTTGTCGTTTGCCAAGTGTCAACTACTTGTCCAACATCAAGGTGATAGCTTCAGCTGTTGGTTAGATTGTGGTCAGCCTAGTCAGCAGATGATCAATTAGCTCCTAATGACTGCCGATCGTGGATGAGAGTGTGCTGTAAGCGTTACTGTATGATTTATGGAGTTGCTACTGGGTCTCATACTGCACCGTGTTTAGTCCATGCCATGCCGTGTAACGACACCATAGCGATCCAATTAATAATGTAACACGTACCTAATGATCCTGCAATTATGGGAACTTTTGGGACTAAGTACCGATAACCAGAGTACTCTTGGTGATGCAATGACACTATGCTCGAACGTCTGCATGTGAAACATCCTGCTCGTTGCGTTTCTACACTAATCATATGCAACCCGATTGCAACTCACATGAACGACAAAGTAACTGTAATCACCGTTGGCTGTTCGAATGTCTTGGGCGCATAAATACAACCGGTAAAGCTGAGTTGGAAACAAACACTTTGATAAAAGGTGGGAAACTATTTTATTAGTGCACGGGAAAACCACCTTTCGTGTGGTTCATATCGGTTTAGATCCCAAGGTCTTTGCAGTAACTGTACACACATGCTTGGGTAAGCAGGATATTCCGTATAAAACGGTTGCACACTACCCGTTACGGGTCTGCTATACCTGTGCCCTAACGCCACCGAAGTGCGTTAGACGATCAGACGCGTAGGGGAACTCTACAGATGCTGTATAAATGGCGGTGACGTGTGTCTGTGTTTGGGAAATACAGTTATACATCTGCGTGCGGTTCCAACGATCAGGATCAACCTGTAAGATCTAAACAGCTACTTATTCATCTGTTTTTAATGTGGCTCCAGCTCCATACACATTCGCCCATACCTCGAAAATCATCAGCTTTGGTTCCGGTGAATCGTAAACAGATTCGACCTGCAATCAATGCGCCACGTATGCGTGAGATCGTTCCCACGCATCGCACGGGAGTGGCACACTTGACGATCACTACAATGGCCACCGGGGATGGCGATTGTGCCGTGTGACGCGCGGTTTATGCCACGCAAAGATGGAACCGTGCGCATCATCCCACTTTTCCGCAAATCCGAATGATCGGAACAGTGGCATCTTGTGCAGGTTTGGTGGGCGAGTATTATCGGCTAATGTTTTGCAACAGTTTAGTCACAGTTGTGCGCGCGCGCGCACACACACGGAGCAAACCGCGAACCAATTAGTTCGGGCTGCTGTGACGCACCCGTGCATGACGCATCGTAATAGTTGTTGCTCGCTGGTGCAATTGTTAAGCCAAATTGAAAACAGTTGCATCAATTAAATCACTTCCGTTGGATTGATCTACGCTCATCCGATGGCACCATAGAGTGAAGGCTCCCGTATAGGTAGGCTATGTTTGGAATGATTTGATTAAAAATTCGCTCAATAAATGAGCTAATTCAATGTGTTAAACATTCTAATCAAACAATCATGTTTTGTTAAGCGTAGATGATTGAAGCTAAGAGTTTAAACTAATCATTTGTCTTGCTTATTAACTAAAACATAGTTTTAGGATCGGTTCTAATTAATCAATTCACATCTAAACATGTGCCCAAAATTCTACGCTTCTCAAACGACTTGGCCATTATTGTTGTTGCCATCTTGACTAGTTCGTGACTTGATAAATATGTTACTGTAGAGATAAAAAATTGCCAATTTCCTAACTCTCCATCCCAGCTGTGATGTGTGTCGCGAACGGGTAGAATATTAGAACTTCAAGTTGATGCTGGGTGTGTGCCTCGGCTCGTTCGACGATTCGTCGTTCAGTCAATGCCAAATGCATATCACCTGGTTGTGAAGATGGACGGGCCTGTCTGCTCGCTCTTGTCAAGCCGGAGCCGCCCAGTGTCTGTTTGCCATTAGTGTTCACATCGTCAGGTTGATTGAATGGACGGCCGTGTTCCGTCGCACCTCTGCACACTTCCGGGTGTATCTCTAGCGGCAAATGCCATTCCAAAGATATCACCGGGGGTCGGACAAATGAGCCACTTTAAGCTAATTAGACTATCAGAAAAGCATTGAATGGATGATCGCGGAAAATTGAGCTATCGGAGATACAAAGTTCGTGTGCTTGTGTATGCATTAGCACCAGCTCAGCTGGTTAAAATGGATTAAGAAATTTCCACCGAAGTGGATGTTCACTTTTCGGACAGCATGTCCTTCATCGGTAAGGCTGGGCGGATACTGTTACCTTGCGCCAAAAGTAGAGCTCCATTTCGAGCCGTTATGGGTGTAAGACTTACAGTGTAAGTTATATGGAAACGCATTTAGAACAGTTCCACTCTCGAAAGCGCGTTTCTCGGTGCTCGGTCATGTGTGCGCATCCACGACCTCACACAACCCGAGGTGGAAAAGGGCGATGGATCTAGATCTGACCATAACCGCAACACGACTGCGAATGATCGTGCACCAGGGGGCGGGAGGACGGGTTGTCAGCCAAGCGAATAACCCCCCCTCAACACACACACGGCAGTATACAAAGCATTTACGCGCGCGAGCGCGCGTTCACCGCACGAATCAGGTCGGCTGATGTTAGTTTTGTGCGAGACTTCCACCGGACTGGAAGTAGCGAACCCGACGTTCCGCTCTAAGAGCAAACGCATTCTGAAACTGCTCACGAGAAGGTGTGAATTTAACACACGCACTAAGCACGATTTTACATTCTTGTGATTCTTGTTTTTTTGTGTGTTTTTCCTGTAAGCGCCATCTGAGGCGTTTGTGTACATTGAATGGTGAAGTGGAAACAATTCGCTGCGTCAAAACCGTGCGTAACCGTGGGTGTCACAGGCTACGTGTGTATCATTACTTCGGATCAAATGCGCAACGTTGCACAGCTCTAGTAGCAACAAACAAACCATAATTTAACCAAACCGTCGACACCGTGTTTGAGCTCGATGTGTGTGATCTCGTTTGTGCGTAAACAGAGCAATTAAATGCAACCACCCTCACCTCACGCTACCGGAGGTGTTGTGTCGGGTTGAAAGATCGTATCAAACCAAGTGCTCTGGTGCAAAGCCGACGTGCAACGGCCCTTTTATCGGTCGTTCCTGTGAACTGTGTGAACTTTAGTGGATCTTCTGAGTGATTCTGTATATTTGCATCTCTTAGTAGTTAGCATCTTAGCGAGGTACAGGACGAGCGAATCGAGCGGTGATCAGTTCAAAGGAGTTCAACTTGTGTAAACGGCGTCGCTTTCCAATTCCCATCAAACTGCAACCATGTGTGAACTGCTCAATTTGGCTCCGTACGGCGATAAGGTGCTTACTCCATAATCGATAAATTTCAAACATGTAGCATTCCTATGAAGAACTGCAAGCGAATTATCAATCATTGCTCATCTTCATTCGTTACATCATCGCGATCGTTTGCCTGCATATTCCACTGTTCCACAGTTTGTTTCATTTTTGTATCCATATGAACAACCTACGCTACGGCACGAAATTAATTGAGCAATTTCCAGAGGACGATCTGCGATTAGCGCTTGTAAATGCCAGGCATGGTACAAAACTGTTGTGACGGTTACACACAACAAAGCGTAGGCTTTAGAACAAATCATACTTTACCGTCATATGCGATCGTTCCGAACCGATCGCGCGATTAAACGATCTATCTAGCGCCGGAAGTTGATGCTGTTTTGTTGCATAAATAATTGCTAAGCTAAATTGAACAGCAATACGACCATTTTGAATGAGTTATGAAAATGAGTGTTATTCTGTATATTTTCAAAAGAGTTTCAAAGAACTGCATTACTATTGCAATAACAAACTAAAGTATTGCAGCGGTTCGATAGAATTGTTCAACCAACTAAATCAACTTGATAAAAATGCAGGGCACGTGTTGAGATCAACCACTTCAAACTGCATTTGTTCTTCCTAGAACATGTAGAATATGTGAAGAATGTTTTCTTTTTCATTTTTTCTATTAATTTTTCTATTTAAAACTATGTCCCGTTCTTTGTAGAACGACCAGACATTCTCCTTTAAGGTGCATAACATTAAACACAGACAAAGTCATTTTAGGAGCAAAATGTCAATGGTGTTAGAAATTTAATTTTACTAATGGTCTCGGGCGATACACGGATCAAAGTTCTAATTTCTACTGGTCCAGAATCTTCCCTGATCAGGCCCTCACCGGCATTGTTGTTTGGCGTTCTAATGATATATTACATTGAATTATCTTTTTTGTATTTTTAATTGTTAATCGAATTATCGATTAAATATCATAACTTGGCAATTTCACTTAATTGAGAGTAAAAGAAACGAAGTTGAATCGTTCACTCTTTCAGAAGTCTTGTTAGTGTGTGTTGTGTTTTGTGATAAAGATTTGGTGTTATTAAACATTATATCAATCGTATTTTTCTCATGAGAACATTTTTGTCAATAATACTATATTGTCATTTTTCTAATTTATCGAAATTAATTATTTAGCATTTTAATTACTCAAATATAAACCTGGAACGAACCCTTGTATCCAGAACAACAGGAAAGGCTGATCAAGCCTCTCTTAAAATCAAAGTTCAACGATAGAAAACGTTAATAAACAATCCTATCTCAATAGTTGCAATTTTCTACCTGTAAATAAGTACATCAGTCGCTTCGAGAAGGTTGTTAAATTCCAAACACTTGGCATTTAGTTGTTATTAAGATTGGCAACACGTAAACAAGTATTAATTTAAAGCATACACATACACCTTTCCCATTGGAGGCAGCATCAACTACGTATTTCGTTATGTTGTTTTGATGCATTTCGATTTCTCCCATCAAACAATGAGAGCAATTGGATTTTATTGCTATCATCGCTATCCTCTTGGGGGGAGAGTAGTATGTAAAAACGAAAGCGTTCTACGCATTCTATACTACTACGCATCGAGCTACACAGGGACCGAAGGCGATGCAATAGATAAGTCGCGTAGTTTGTCAGATATTATTGTTCTCATTCCACTGATGATCTTCGCGCGCGCCTTTCTCACAAAAATAGATAATCGTTATGAAGATGTAATGTTACCGAGAAGTGCTTTTGCAAAAAAAATAAAACACTTCACAGCCTATCACGAGACAAACACCAGACCTTGTTCGACCTCAAACTGTTTGCAAACATTTGAATGTCAGGAATTCATACGCTGGGTTAGTCTATTTTCTCGGCCACTGGAGAAGTCAAAAATAAATTCTCCGAAAGTCGCATGATAAGACACAGACATCAGTCTAGCAACTCCCGGTCCTCCCGGCTGTGTGTCTGGCGGTCGATGGTAACAACGTCAGCAACCGGCATAGGGACCAACCCATGCGGTAACACGGAATTGTTTTAAATGATTTACGGCGGACAGTCTCACCCAGTGTGGTTAGTGTGGTAAGCTACCTTGCCAAGATTAGTCGGGGTTTATATTTCGTTCTCCCCCTCACCAATGAGCAAACAATCCAAACCAGTAACCAGTCTGGGAAGTATCGCTAGAATTATTACGGTGTATTACCACCGGTAGCAAAAGTGTTTCCAACACACAATTTGGCACATATATTTTGTAGTTGTTTGTAGGAAAATAATGTATAAACATTGTCCGTAATGAATGTGTACTGTGTGTCGACACATTAACCTGTTCGTAACAATCACACGCATATATGCCCAACACCGTTGTTTTAGTGTAAGTGTTTGTGTTTTCTTTGCCATACTTATCGTTTGTAGTGGAACCGTACGATGTATCCTTTGTCGATAATGGCATTGGACAAAGGGGTTGTAGCAGCCTTGTCTCTCTAGTGTTCTTTAGATCGTTACAGTAGCAAACTATATTGATTATTCTCACCACACACTTATACAAACCACCACCTCCACCACCATTGTTGTGCATCATCCGTTAGGGAGATGAATCATCAACACCTTCTACCATCATCCACATCCGTGCAAGCCTTCGTTGTGTAGAACAGCATCCTTCCATAGATGAGAACGGATCGTAAACGAAACCCATGCTAAATAAGTTCCTTCAATCTTGCCCTGAATCCCGACAGGTTCTGTCTATGAGCACAGATGACTACAGAAAAGCGACCCTGTTTGCGTCTGGTTCGTTCGATCAGGACTTCCAGATTCCGGACCTCATTGGACAAACGGAGATCCTCAGTGAGGAGCATAGGTAAGCAGGTGATCAGTGTTTCATATTTCCCCCCAGAAGTCATGACGCTTCGTTTTGTTCGTCCGTAGGGAAAAGCTCTGCGCTCATCTGCCAGCACGTGCGGAAGGATATTCCTGGTCGCTCGTGTTCAGCACCTCACAGCACGGGTTTTCGCTGAACTCTCTCTACCGAAAGATGCATAAGCTGGAGAGTCCCATACTGATCGTGATAGAAGATACGGACCACAATGTAAGTAGCAATGGGAGCGTTTGCGTACCACCACCACATCGGATCGCCACTAATCACTTTTGTCTTTGTTTCACTTCTCTTAATTCGCGTGTTCCATTCGGCAGGTGTTCGGTGCGCTTACATCCTGCTCACTGCATGTGTCCGACCATTTCTACGGCACCGGCGAATCGCTGCTGTACAAATTTAATCCCCACTTCAAGGTGTTCCACTGGAGCGGCGAGAATCTGTATTTCATCAAGGGCAACCCGGAAAGCTTGGCGATCGGTGCCGGAGAGTAAGTATCCTCGTACGGCCATGTCCGTTTGTGTGAGTTGATAAGAAGAGCGAATCAGGCAGCAAATAAAGCGCACCGCTTTCTACAAGGTGTGTGCAGTGAGGAAAGGTAGACCACGGCGCCATTGGCTAGCGCACGTTATAAGAATAGATGGGAGAGAGGACAACAGTCGCATCAGGTTAAAAAAAAACGGGATGTTTTTGTTTGTATTGTGCCTGGTCGCAATGTGGGCTGGTACGGCGAGAGAGGATCACGAGATAGGATTTGTGTATGATTTAACGTTTTTGATAACAGGAAATCTATGTGAGCTGGTCAAGGCATTTTGCAGGCTAACAAGGCGAGAGCACATATTTTCCCCATGAGCTGGCCTTCGTTGCGATTGTGACTCATGTACAGTGGGATGCAAACTGTGGATGACTAGCCTCGCAGTAATTCGATAAGCAAAATCAAATTTGTTTACGAATTACCTCCAAAGGCAATACCCAAAGGACTATTTAAAATCATTAAATTCTATTGAAACCCACTCTGGGGTATGAAAGAGTTCTGTAAGAGAGTGTGCTTGGTACTATTTCTTTATTGTTTTTGTTTTAAATATACTTATTGCATTGTGCAGTGTGGCCACCTAATCTGGGAAGCCGGGAAAGCTGGGAATCAGCCTTGAATTTAATTTTACCGGGAAAAACCGGGAATGTCCCTTAAAAAATCGTGAATTATTTTCATATTACTTTTGTTTCAATATAATCTATCTATCATATCATATGCATTATTTCTTCTTCGGAATCACGCTCGTGTGAGAATTTAGTGTATGGTGTGCCGTTCTACGTTCTACCTAGTCCACGTCTTTGCTTTCCATACTCTCTCCTTACGTTGGGGTCTTTGGGGAAATGGATAGTGGAACATTGCAATCATATAGTGGAATATTGCATAAAGTCAGGGGAAATTTGCAACTCGGCTGTGGAAATGGAACGCCAGCCTGAGAAATCTCTCAAGTACTCTGTCATCTCTGGACTATAGCTTAGCTTTCATCAACAATAGCATAATAAGAATGCAAAACAAAAATTGAATTCTTTTATGGATATCAGTTAGACACAGGTTGTCTAGCTTATATGTGAATATCTACTAGATTACCTGAGAGATAGAATGGTAAGAACACACCATACTAAAAGTGTTAGTTTCCCTCGTATTCCAAATAATACAACATTCTAGTACATAAATATCTTAGTCCACAAAGGAAGGTACAGCTACACAACACGATGTCAGCAAATATTATCAGTGTGAGCATGTTATCTGAGTTACATTTTGATTTTTTTCTTTGCTCCGAGAAATAGTGTATCCTCATGTAATTAATCAGACTGCTGTCAAATTTCGATCATCCAGAGTCATATGATATTGTGAATATGTTTGAAATAATATTTAACCAATAGTCAACTTGCAACAGGGTAATGATGAGTTTTTTTTTTACAATCTCTCAATATTCAATGCATTAGAATTAAAAAAATACGTACGGAGCCTACATTGAATGGAGATAGGCATGTGGTCAATAGGATCTGGAGAATTGATATTTGGGTGAAAAGAATCAGGAAAAACCAGGTTCAGAGGTAGAACTCTAGCCTCTTTGTAAATGTGTTGGCCAAATGTCTGTTTGTTTAGCTAGAGATAGAAAAAAGTATGAACAGATAATACGACCGTCGACTGAGAGATCAACTGGATCTTACTTTTAATTTGCTTTTTACTTCCAGTGGTAAATTTGGCCTTTGGCTGGACGGAGACCTCAACCAGGGCCGATCGCAGCACTGCAGTACATACTCGAACGAACCGCTGGCACCGCAGGAAGATTTCGTCATCAAAACGCTCGAATGTTGGGCCTTTGTTTAAACCGTTTCCTCTAGCGCTTTAGGATGTGTGCAGCGGAAGGGGCGAAATGCCGCCCCTCTCGGATTGGACTGTGGTCTGTAGCCCCCCTAGTGCTGTCACCATGATGCCACACACACGTGACGATCTACAAAACCGTTGCAGAATGAATCGGGTTGACCGTTGTATCGGCTGTTGCGTTAGTAGTTCATCAGGCACACGGCGCACCGATGTTAGTCGCGGAAGCACGGTCTAGCACCCCGGGAGCCCCACGCCATGTAGTCACGTGGTTACGCGTCACCGTAGCGCGGTGCATAACTTAGGTGTAGACAAACTCACAAAAAGAGGGGTCGCTGTTGCGCACATCGATGTATGAGGAGCGCAAGGTTTTGGCAACCGGGTACCGACGGTAGCGAATGTAACATTCAAATTAAACACTAGTGATAGTTAAGCGAGCAGAGCAAAAAGGGACGTTTACTGTAGCATATATGAGACTAAACGAGGCGGACACACAAAGCCCTTTCTTCCTTTCTCCCATTATTCCTCTTTCCTACCCTACCCTAATCAATCACAAGTAAATGTTGTTATAATGTGAGCCGGAGCGAGTAGAGTATATAATTAGTAAAAGCGATAGAAATGAGACTACTATAGGAAATTGAGGCGAAGTATATACATATATTTAACAAACAACAACAACAACCAACATAAAGGAAAATTGTAATCAAGAGTATAAAATATGTGCGCACGTGCGTGTGATGTATTCGAGTGGTAGGAAATTATAGCTGCAACACACACAACCACACTCACACACACAGAAACCCAAAACGCATTCACTATGAAACCTATCACAAGACCATAAAAGTTGAGCCCTGCAGAGGACAAACGAAATGCACACGACATTTCGCCGGGCAGGCTTATTGCGTGCTGGTAGCAAAAGAAACACAAAACATACTGCATAATTATTCCAAAGGATCAGGATGAATGACATTCTATGAGTGCATCCTTTTTGGAACCACACACAGACACGCACACATCATCATCATCACCCGTTAATGGCGGTGCATTAACCGCACCCACGTGAGCGTAACATATGTGCGCAACCATTCGTAGAACATTTGTATTAGATGGTGCTTACTTAGAAGGTGGAGCAAGAAGAAGAAGGACTCCGACGATCACGTTCAAAGCGGCGTCCCGTGTTTTGTGTGCTTGCATATAGCTGTGCTGTGTGTGTGTTTGTTTGTTTTATTTTTCCATTAAACTACACGGTACATTTTCTACCCAGCAGGGGAAACGACAACACGATGTAACAATTAACGCTTTAAAACAACAAAAACACACAGAAAAAAAACATTGTAAAATCCTCAAAAGCAAAATCTAACTCTTTGCTGCAACATCTATGGGAAATCTGCTCCCATCATTGTTTGTGGCGGTAAACGTAAAGAATGGACAACAGTGGGAACATGATTGAGCCGGGGGACGACTTAATCATGCTGTGCAAACACGTCTCTCCTCTCGCTTTCCCGGGATGGCAAAATGTACAACAGGCCCACAGCCAGCATCGTTTGCATTATCCGTGTATCCTGATTGGTAGGAACTTTACCGGCAGGTGCTAGAAAACACCTGCAGCACGACAAATGCTGCATACAAATAAGCCTCTCTATTGTTGAACGTTAAACAGATGCGCGAATCGAACATTATCGACTACTGAAACACACCGTCATGCAGGACGTTTGGAATATCGCATCCAGCTTATCTGATTGTCAACTCTTTCCTTTCATTTAATGTTTTTAAAAGCGGGAATATGTCCTCAGTTACTTTGGAAACTTTGGAAGTAAATATTTCTAAAGCAAGAAAAACACGCGGGCGAAAATGGTTCAGATAAAAGAGAATCATTTCGTGTCCTCTGTGACCTTTGGTTGGCACAGGATTTTTCGCCCAATGAGACTGTTAAAAGGTATTGTTGAAGCTTTGCACGCTTCGAAAGTTTTGCAAACAAAGGAAAGTTGACATTATTTATTCTTTTTTTTTCTTCTTTTTCTTCTTTTCGACTTAGAAAAACGTAGTACAAAAGGCAATCCAAAACGTCTATCAGAACATGCTTCGAAAGGTGAAATTTTATTACTTTACACAAAAAAATTCGATAAGTTCATTACAAACTTCATTATCACACACAAAAACACTTCCCCACACACACACACTCGTATATATTATCGATCGTGTAACGTTTCTTAAGCTGCATTATTGCGAAGAAAAAAAGATGCTTTACCTTTTCGTTGTAAATAGCGTTATCGATTCAGTTAATGCTGCAATCGGCATTCCCTTTTCTATTCGACACGTTGTGATATATCTATTACCCGTTTTCTTTCCCTCTCTCCAACATTCGCATTATTCCGGTTTGTTCGTGTTTTTTTTCCTCTTCTTTCCCCTCGATTAGTGAGTTCTTATTTATTTTAACACACGCCGACTTCTTTTCCGTATTTTTTTTTTGTTTGTTGCGTAAAAGCTCCATTAAAGGGGTTGGTTAGACTGTTGTTACTATCTTTTATTTTATTTTTTTGACAAACCTCCATCAAACAATTCCCATTTAAAAAAAAAAGTTTCGTGCGTATTACGTTACGTTTAGTATAGCCGTTACTCGAGTCAAACACACTGTTAAAATTTTAACAATTTATAGTTAAGACAGTATCAACACCCGGACGTCTATGAACGGAAGTGACATAAGTGACACAAACGAATAAATTCATTTATTTTAAATTATATTTTTGTACTCTACTTATTGGCATGGTTTTGTTTTATATTCTATCGAGCAAAATGTGGTTTTGTACCGAAGTTTCTATAGATGGTTTCGAAAGCTTGCCAAGGTATGTTTTCGTAAATCTAACAGTGTGAAAGAATTGAACAAACAAACAAAGTTACATATACTACTAATAATATACAGAAAATATGATGCTACTTTTTGTACGTTTGCTGTAATGTGTCTAGCCACGGAAGAGAGCGAAAGCTGCGAGCTGTGGAACGAACCTGTCTACCAGGATATGGTTTTTGGGCGAAAGTTAATGCGTTTTTTATGTGAGATGAAACAATAAAGCTATGTGAAAAATTAGCAATTCAATACATTACACAACAATGAATGCAACTTAATACGTTCCCAAAGAATCGTATTGTACCAGCCGAAAGATCTGTTCTCTGTCCCTTTTGACATTCTTTAGAATTGTTGCATTTCACGTGCCTGTTTCATTGTTTTCTTTAACTGTTTTTATTTTATTAATTTCTTAAGCCAGTACTATTACAGTACACTTGTAATACGAAAAACACTCACTGGAAAAGGTATTTATGAATTTATTATGTTTTTTTTTACCGTTCTTTCTGTATGTTTTAATCTCTTGTTTTTTTTATATATTTTTGCAGCTCAACACGATCACCCACCACAACAAAGAATACTCGTTCACTTTGGAAATTCATCCACACAACACACACATACATCCACAAGAAATGTCGCAAAACGAACGGAGCAGCTTCAATTGTTTGGTAGAGAAATAGACATTTATGCTATCGGAATATTATTGTTAAATGATAGATGGTGGCTAGCAAACGGAAGCGGGGAGAACGAACATTACCAAATCTAGACCCAGCCTATCCTCTTTATAGCGTACTAGTTCCAACATAAAATTAAATAATAACCTGAACCTTATTCCAACGCACACCCGAGAAAAAAAACTCGATAATCATCCTTAAACGATCTCTCCTAGTGCAAGGGTAGTGTATTTATAGCGATCAAATGCGTGAATCTATTCCGGGAGCAACCGATACATAAAGATATTAAAATGAAATCAAAAAGAAGTATATATACACCCGCATCTACAACACACACGATACAAATGCTCCCGTTAATTGAAGTTTTTGAAAATTTTAGATACATTTATCGTACCTCATTTCTGGGCGTGACAGCGCTAGCCAAGTGTGCGCGGATCAATTAAAACAGATAGCAAGAGTGACACCGACACCGGAACCAACCAATCAATAGCCACAGAAACGCAGGAAGGTTGCGCCTGATGCTTTAAACTTATGATACATCGATCTTCATACGTGCGGTGGTGTACGTTTTTGTGCTTGCGGAAGCCCTAGCTACTAAGTGTGCTTTGGAAGAGCGGGAGTGTTGCTTGTTGGCAAAAATGCCAGATCCACAAACTCCCGAATCAACTTGCAACATAAATCGATATGGAAAAGAGAAAACCAAACAAGTATAACAAACGAAAGGCACGGCCAGTTGGAGTGGTCTGAACGAATTTACCGCACAAACCTATCGCGATCACCTTGACACAACAGAAAGGAACAATTTGTTACTAGGAAGAAGCAAGGAGTCCGCGCAAAAAAAAAAATGGACAACCAACTGCTATACACGAACAGCTTTAGTCGGAACGGAACATTTCTATCCTCGACATTATGGAGGGGACTTTTTTGAAGGGAAAAAATACAAACTCACATTTTAGCCAATTAAAGTTCGAAATATTGTGCCGCATTCCATTACATCAACGTAAAGGATGAGAACAAAAAGAAGCTAAAGAAACGCGTAAACGAAATGGGACGCACTGCAGTGTGTCCCTTCTTTTCTACCAAAGCATGCACTTCCTACGGAAGTGCTGCATTCTTTTCTATAAAACAAAAACCTCTTACACGTATACCGATCGGAACGAAAGCTCTAGCAAAATTTCTGGAAATGTGTGAGAAAGAGCTGTTGAAGGAAGCTCAATTTATGACCACCACTTCTGTACACACGAACACAAACAATCGCATTGTTGAGGTCGTATTACAAAGCGGCTAACTTACTGCTGGCATATGTTAGCAGCGATAAAACACACCTTATCACACACACATCCAGTTAAAATTGTATGGCGAATTATATTATAGACAAATATTAATGAAGTGCTACTGAGATATAGCCTGCTGATAAATATTTATATTTCATATGACAAAACTAACACAAGCAAAAAAAAATCCCCTAAAATTAATATAAAATACCTAACAACAACAAAAGAGTGGTTAAAAATGTGTAAGAAAAAGCAAACACACAAAATGAAATAACAAAAGTTAGTGAAATGTTGCAAAACAAAGAAAAGCAAAAGAACAAAAGCGAGAAAGAGCAAGCAGGACGAACGGCGCGCGCTCATGTGTGTGTGTGTGCGTGTTGGTGTCGAAAGTAACTCGAAGATCGTAAAAACTAAACCGATAAATGCAAAACCTATTTAAACACGAAGCAAACAAAAAAAAGAAATCCAAACTAACATGATAAATACATTCCCAGTACTAGCAGAAAAACGAAAAAAGTGCATGGCGCCGAACGGAGAAGAAAACTTCTGTCAATTACAAACGTAGAGACTGGAATAATAATGTTAAAAATAATAAAACCAACAGCAAACAAAACAAAAAACGCGAGCGAACAAAAAAACGCAATGAAAACACTAAACTAATAAAAAGCAAAAACACTCAAATAGCGCAAAAGAAATGCAAAAAAAAAAACAAAAAACAAAATATGAGCAGAAGGAAAAGTATCTTGTGGCAAAACAAAAACAAGAAGAAATAGATCTCAAATGGAGAAGAGAACGAGCAACTTTTGAATGTTGATTTACTTGAACAAAAATGAACAACACTTAAAACGCATAGGAAAATGCAAAACCGAAACCAGAAGCTGAGAAAGTATTGGCGTGCTGCTTTCGTTCGGTTGTTTTGTGTTTTGTTTTACAGCTACAGTAAGTTTTGAGCAATTGTTTGAATCAGTTAAACGAAATGGCAAAAGAATTAGTATATAAACTAAGCAACGTAAACCAATCGCTTGACAACCATTCGAGGAGGCGTTTTGCGTTGCTGTCAGTGTCGCCGCCTGCTTCGGTCGCTTCGTATTATGTACAGACAACTGTGTGGGTATTCCCAACGTCAATCAACGGGTATCGTTTGAAAAAATCGTTACTTTTAGTAGACACTCAGGACAAACAATTGAATTCGTTTATCAATTATTTACCTTTTCAATTTGAAACTACATGTTTTAATTGTTTTTCTACAAAAGTAAAATTTATTCTTTTCCAAAAAAAGAAAAATGCCCAAATTCAAATTAACACAGTCAATTAATTAGCCTGTATTTGATGGAGCAACGGGTTTTCGGGATGGTTTTGCTTGTTCAAATTATCAATTGCAATTAATCTACGGCTCGGCGTTTGGCTAAGAGATCATGGATGGTTCCCAGCATACGGGGAAAAGCGAAAAAAGTATCATAAATAAGAGCAGGAAAAATTAGTAATAATGCGCCACCCATTCTAGTACCCGCCCTCCCCCAGGTTGTTAGAGCTCATTGTTGATTATTGATTAGCGAATCATTCTTGTTTGTGCGTGTTTTAGTGTTTGCGACGTTAAAACAGTCAAGCATTATCGTATCACTTAAAAGAAAAGGCGAAACATTAGAGCTACATTGAACGCGCTTCATAATGGGCATTCTCTATTTACAGCAGCAAAGGCAAGCATCTGCAAAACTAAAGCCAGAAAGTGGAGGATTATGCAATTTATAATACTGCATAATGCTGAACAGAACACAGAAATGCATAAATCATTCACTCTGTCGCTTCGCTGGACCAGCTGTACGGATGAGTGTTGTTGTTGTTTGGGGCGGAAAGGCAAAGAAAGCAAAACTAGTGAAAGATGTATTTTTGAAATAATTGCTTTTGGCGGTAAAACAGACAGATAGGCACACACACACTAATGAACCTCCACTAAAGAAGGATCGTAACAGATAACTGCTAAAAAGCTAGGAAGCATTTTACTCGTACGCAAAGAGAAAGGTGAAAGAAAGCTCCAATAGAAAAGGCAACAGCCTCATGCAGCTTTTGTTTACACCGCACATTCAACGAGAAGCGAAACATTACGAAACGAAAACACTTGTATCACCAGCCACTACCACTCACTTGATTGTAGTGAACTGAATCATTTTGTAAAAAATCAAACCCCAAACTGCTCACATTAGCCAGGTTGATATGAGGGATGTATAAAGGGCCCGTAGGAAAATGGCCCCAAAACAAAACAAAACAAACAAAAGGAAGGAAAATCCAATTTATTTTATGCAAAACAACACCTGTTCAGCAAACCATGAAACACACACGCATGTTTAGCCTTTTTACAGATTCGCATCTGTACGTATGTATGTTTACTGTGTACGTGTGTTTATGATGATGTTAAATTAGTGCAGATTGTGCATGCATGTGTGTTGTCGCCGACCGAAAGAGAAAGAAAAGCGAAGGTATAGCATTCAATGGAAAACTCATTTGCAAATAAAAAGCATTCTTAACATACATACGAACAAACAAAAAAACTCATAAACATACAAAGACACACACGAATGGGAAAAGGTTCGAAAGGAAAGCATAAAATTGGCGTTAGAAACAAGCGAAAAAAAAAAGATGCACGTGTGAAAAGTAGCATATTTGTTACATTGTGCAAAATGCAAAATGATGGGTTGAAGGTGGTAAAAATTCGCGAAATTTAAATGTCACTGTTTAGTGGATTGAGTGTAGAGCAGCAGGATCGATCACAACAAAAAAAAAAAAAACAAACAAAACCAAGTTAGTAGTCAGAGAAACAGAGCGTTAAAATTTATTGAAAACAGAAATATAAGAGAAAATAAATAAAAGTATATATATATATATACATATACATACGTGAATAAAGATATATATAAAAACTGTTGTGTTTGTTAATTTTCTGTGTACTTGCTGAAAGAAAGAAATATAAGTGAAAAAGAAAAATCCGAAAAATGCTCTTTATGAGAGGATAAAAAAACAATGCATTCTTTGTTAGTATCCCGTAATACTCCAATGCACCAGGTGGCCATGGATCGAATGAATCTTCCCGTGTCGAGAACTGACTATTCAACTACGTGGTATCAATAGGTTTCTCTAGTAAGTCATTATATATGGCCGGCATGTCCAAAAAGGCCGTTAAGCCAACAAGGAAAATACAGCAATTCGAATGACCAGTTTATGTTTAAATGAAATCTAGTTAATATTAAAATTATTAGATATGGCTGCCAGTTGCAAAATTGAATACATCTATGTTCTTCAGTATCAAATAAATAACAATTTAGTAACAAGAGCAATCAGCTGGTTTCCAGGCAACCGGTGTAACAGGAAATACTCGTAAGGAGAGTGCGGCTATCCTTCATTTTAACAACCCACCTACCCGGGTGTAGTTTTCATTTTTAATTCTAAATAACTTGTGATAGAACAGAGCTATTGGCATGAAATTTTGGAAATGCCTGAAGAGAAACAGGTTTTGCTATTATATAAATAAAAAATCCGATTTTTTATTTTGTTTTTTAAATATGGTTTTGTTTCCCATTTCAATGTGTATCCTTTATCTTTATAACATCCTACCCGGGTATGTAACACATTTTTTAAATAATTTTTCAATTCGAACACAAAAAGTGATCGGAATTGGGTTATTGAAACAAAAGTTATCGGAATTCCGAAAGCCTAAACGGATCGTCCATTTTACGATACCATTTGCTACGTAGTAAGCGTACCATTAGCAGTTGATATTTGATTTTTGGTAGCAGAAACACATGTTCGCCGAGAGCTAACATCGACCGCTCACTGGTGGAGGTTGTATGGTGTTGCCTAGCAACGCTCTCACCTACACACACAGTCCGTACGACGATCGCGTAAACAAACCTGACCGCGTACGCGCTTTGATGTACTAACACACCACCACACCAGACAAAACTTTTGTACTAAAAAAACGAACCCCGGTGTATGTGTGTGTGTGTGGTTAGTTTAGTACGGCGTTGGTCTCAATTTTTCGGATACGGTGGACACTGATTGAAGGTCAGCACGGTATTTAACAGTTTTAAACAGCTCTTTTAGTATTTTTCTTTTATTTTCTCATCTTCATTTTTATTCCTTACTTTCACCTACACGTCGTGCTGGGGTATGCGGAAGAGAGAAAAAGAGAGGGAGAGAGAGAGAGAGAAGGTGTACGGGGAAAATGTTTACTGCCGGTAATCACATCATTCTACTAGGCGTGACTTTTGTGAGAATGTTTGTGACGACTGTGTTGGGCTGAGTGTTTTTTTTTTCCTCGCTCGGGACACTCACAAACCACCATCGCGGGGAAATTTTATCCTTTTCTTCCCGATAATGCCGTATGGTGGACGCTCTTTCGCATTCGTCTTGCGTCTTTTTTCCTCCTTTCTTTCCTACGCGCACTACTACGGTTACTACGGTGATGCTTGCAAGTGGTTGTGTGTAATGGGTGATTTCTCCATCTCTGTTTGGTACCTGCCGCTAAAACATCGTTAACAAATGGAGCACACACAAGTACACATAATATATACACACATACATACGTGTGCAGAATTTGGAGTGGAGTGATCAAGCACGATCAAGCGCTGATGTATGGCTTTTTTATCTTGGTTTGTTGGAAATCAATAGAAAAAAACGTTTGACCCGTCTCCTTCGTCTCGTTTGTTGTTTTTTTTTGTTTTGACACACATAACATTTTAAAAGGTTTAATTGTTTCACTTGTTTTGTCTGTGTTGGTAAATTTGGGGTTTTTTTTCTCTGTGTTGTTGAATTAATTGATTGAAGCGTTTTTGTGACGTCCTTGGTTATCGGGAAACACCTGTGCAGTATCTTTTGATCGATTTTTTTTTTGTTTTTTTTTCTTGATTATGTGTAATTGTTCAGCTTCTGGATATTACGCCACCACGGGGATGCGTCTTTAAGTTTTATTAAACGCCAAACATTTATTAGATGTGTTATAAAACATACAACAAAAAAAACATTCAAGAAGAGAAAAAGGAAAAACAAAATCCGAGATGAAAATAAAAAGAAATAATCTTCACTTTCTTCCAGAAAGAAAGGTTCAGAGATGAATTATAATTTGTCTAACTTAAACGGGTAGAAAGATCAGTGTTGAGACGAAGAGATGTCCTTTTCGTTACACGCGAACGGAACATTTGGGTATTTAAAAGCTGGTGCGCTTAACATAACCGTAACCACACCGGATCGTTCACGTTTTTCTTTGCATGCGCTTCGCGTGTAAACGTGACCGCAACATAACAAGGCCAGCTTGTTTGTTTGTTTGCTCTTACGGTACCGCAATTAAAGTTTTTAGTTCAAATTTCATGTTCCTGTTTGCTTGCTCTAGAGTCTCTGCACTGGTTTGCTTCCATTGCTGAAGCAAGCACGACAATATGTATATAGGTAGTATGTATAAATTTAAACATGATCACCATTTCCCACACAACATTGCACGATCACTAATTTCACTGGTGTACATCCATTTGGGATTCCGCTTCCGTCTAATCCGTGTGCTTGTGTGCTGTTTTTGGGTGAGTGTTGTTCTTATGGACTACATTTACTCTTTACTGCTTGCTTTCTCATACCCTCCTCCACATAATTCCATGCCGGAACTTTATTCGAGAACCATACTACCAATATGTACGATGTACTCTACTCTATACCACCGCCCACCCGGCGCGAATGATTATTGTTAACCTACCCACATTGACTACACTGCACGCACGGCATCACCATCCGGGTACAACGAAAGAAAGTAAAGATCAATTCGAACGCACAACAAAGAGCTAAATTCCATTGCGAGGGTTACGATGATCAGGTGGTGTGTGATTATCCTTTTTATGCTGCGTTCTAACCTTTGCGTTAGCGTTAAGGTTTAATGGTACACTCGGCGCTTTGTTCCCGCGAAACGTCATCTTTGACACAATGGTTTAAACTTCCTGTAGTACTGCTAGTCGCAGATTAGCTGTCCACCCTCCGGTACATGCGGTTTGGTTCTGTGCTACAATCTTTTCCGTTTTTCCTTTTTTTTTTGCACCGAGCAGAAGAAGCACTGTCAAAAGCAGAGCGTTGAGATATTCGTGCCTTATTCGATCTGTTCTAAAGTGATGGGATGCGGGCTACGGGATAAGGAACACACCAGAAATGTAATCACAGTGCCAGCCATCAATAAATATTAGAAGCGCACGTACGTGTATCGGAGACGGTGGTATCGGTTTTTTTTTTCTTTGCTGTTTTGCTCTTTCTGTCACTCACAAAGGAGCAACAGGTTAAGTTGCGATTAAACGTAAAACTGTATGTGCTAAACGATCAACCGGGCTGAATGGTTTAGTGCAGTAGCAGCTCTAATATGCCCTTTGGATATCCTTCTCTGATTGTGGTATGATTGCTGCCACCTTCCTTAGCTTAGTAAATGCCCATTTTTGCGTATGCGGATGTTGCGAATGCCTTACAGATTAGTGTGAAGCAAAACATAATTATCTTAACGTGTAACTCATCATTGTTTTTCCCGCTCTATGCAAATCCGTATCAGTTTTGTTTGTTCTTATGCTACATTTCCGACACCTACGATTTTTACCAACAACATTCTCTAACCGGTCTAATATCATCCATCGCACGAGGAAAACGGATGTTACATCAGCTGTTGACCAAGAACCGTGCGTATTTGTACCAATCGAACACTAATAATCGGATGGCGCCCATTGATTTCACTATAAATGGCTGTGCACAGCACATACACAAAATATAATCGTACATAAACAACAACACACGCACATATAGATCGATTTCTCCCCCTCCGGGGGTTCACACACATACACACAGGGGTGTGCGCGCAAACAGTATAAGTAATCGACAAAATGGTAAGGTTATTTATCAAAAGTTACTCATTGCATTAAAATGTGGTAAATTATCTACAAAAATAGTTTCAGTATTGTAGCTTGCGTGTGAGTGTGTTCGTGACTGACTGTGTGCCTAAACTGGTACGGACAGAAACATCTACCTTTTTTTTGTTTTGTTTGTATATTAGATTTCATTTGGTTCCTACTAACACCTGCTAGGAAAACTCGCTCATCCTTTTCCTTTCTGTTGATTCAGTTCGTAGTCTGTTTTACGCTTCCACCCACACACGCACACACTTATTGTATTATAGTTTTGAGTGTTTGAATTCATCCATTCACATTCAATTTCGGGCTTGTGTTTTACTCCCTTTTTCCAATCCCCGATCCGTGTTCGAGTTTTTTTTCATATCAATTTTTACGCTTTAGCTAAACACCGTGCCACAATCAAAACTTTGGTTTGCTCGAGTGTGTGTCTGTGTGTGTGTGTGTGTTAGAATTTTATAAAACATTAATTTATTCCAAAACCCGTACCCCGGACAGCGGGCTGGAATATATTGTGACAACTGCGTAATGGAAAAGTAGAAGACAAATGCTTAACAAACAAAGAGCTTAAAACAATAGCTAATACTTCCATGTCATACTTATTCGATTTTTCGTTACGCTATTCTCGAGTATGTCAGTAGTTTAATATAAGTTTCCCCGGTTTTTTCTTTTAAGTGTACGAAAATACGTTCAGAATATAAAGTTAGTAGTGTTTTAGCACTTCGCTCGTGAAGTAGAATTATTGCACGTTTTTGTTGTTGTTTCGATTCGAGTAAAACAAACACTAACTGTTTGATGTCTGTTTGATTCGGTTTCTCCCTGTACAGAATTATGTTTTAAATTTGTTTTTGTTTTCGAACGAGAATCGAGAAGGAACAATTAAGTAAAAGATTTCCACTAAATAGTGTGCTACCGTGCTAGCGTACTTATGAATAACAAGTTTGCATCAATCGTTACACCGGACCAAACCTGCAACATTCTCTTTGGCTTGATATAGCTGTGCAGCTGTAGAGTTAAGCGTTTTTTTTTTCTTACGGAACGGTAAACAATTCAACCTACTACGCCGTTTTGATTGGAACGGGTGATGTTGTGACGGTGGCGGCACTGAGAACCGTGGCCCCATGATCGACGATACTGGACCGCCCGTTCGACACTAACTCCACCGGTGACGCACCACGAACGATCACCTCGGCCGTGTGGGGTGCACTGGCAGAGAGGGAAGCCAGAAACCCGCTACTACTGTGATGGTGGTGGTGAGATCCTCCGTTGTGATTAATGTCACCATCACTGCCCAGATGTCGGGCACCGGGTTCACCCGTACTAGCGAGACAGTTTTTGATGATACGATTCTTTTCGGTAAATATCGTCGAGTGACGGCCGGTCGTGTTTGCGTGCGAACCACCACCCGCACCGTTCGGGTTTACGTTCACCTTGTCCCGTACGATCGAACCACAGGATTGGGCTTTGTAGAGGCGGCCTCGCTGGAACAAACCGGACAGTGGAACGTATATTTTCTTATGCACCTACGAAAGACAAAACCAAAGAGAGGACATATAAGACGCAGATTACATGAGTGTTTACTTAAGTTAATGAACGTTACTTCAGCTATAATTTCAATTGTGGTGTTAGCGTTTTTTTGCACCGGATAAAGCTGGAAACTTTATCCAAAAACGCGCCTGTCTCGAGAAGTGTTGTGTCTCTTATGGCTACACAACCTCTAGAGGTGTTCGTCTGCCATTTTTGACTTCCGTGACATGAATTTACCCGTAGCAGGATAGTCAGACCTGCGTACGGGGGAACTGTCCGGATATGATTTGTACCTAGGTCCTGTCGTTTTGGAGATAGGCGCCGCTATCGACTCTACCACCGAGCAGCTCCCTTGAAAGGAGTCACCCATAGAAATTTTCTTTGAGAAGTCATTTATGAGTCGAATTTTTATCTTCAGAGATTCTTTTTCTTATAAATTTATGATTTATTATAGCAGAATGAGTCATGCTTCCTCAAAGATTTAACAATTCACTTGGACTCTTCAATCTCAAAAAAATCATTAGTTAACGTGTGTTTTAGTATTGTAGCTACTTAAATGAGTTTTTTTTAACATAACCCTGGGTGTTAAGAACATTTTTACAACTAGCATACAATTGTGTGGATTCATTGTGCATTGTTTTGTGTGCATTTTGTTTCTATTGAGATTGGAATCTATGAATTTATGAAGATTAGTAAATCTATAAGGATTCATGAATCTATGGTAATCTTTGAGGATCAATAAATCTCTGAAGAGTCAAGGATTTTGGAGGATTCATGAAACATTGAAAAGTCATTAAAATTTTGTGAGAAATCTTATTTCCGAAGCTAACAAATAAGAAATGTGTTGAATCATTTTGTTTTATATTCATGGAGCCATGTGAACTGATGAATGTTTGAGGAAGTATGAATCTTTGAGGATTCATATATCTGTATTCATTATAAGTATCCATGTAGCAATACGACCTGACCGTTCTAAATGAATAAAATCCTTCTATCCAAAATTGACTGTCCTACCCTTCTGGCGGCCATTCCCCTTTACATCCCATCCTATCGCTTACGCGTCCGCCCACCTTTCCTTATCCCCTTGCGACGCACGCGGTTCGCCCAAAGTGATCCTTGGGTGCGGGCGCTCTTGGATTTCAATTCCGTGGGTGATCTGTTTGACCACAATGTATCCTTTGCTGTCTTCCGTTCCCGTGTTTTGTCTACCGCTTCCTAATGTGACTCGTCTTTTTATTCCTACTTGACGCCATATATGTATTGACGCTATTGTAAAACCCTTGAGGCAAACAATATTGAAAAATAAAATAATAATAATAATAATAAAAACATATTCCGGAAATTTATGTGGATTCCTTAATCTCTAAAAATTTTATAGATGAAGGTTCTTGAATCGTGGTAGAGTCGCCTCATGATTTGAATGAATCCTCAAGGGAAAATCATATAAATCATTTAAAAAAAAAGAATCACGGACTGTTTCATATATTGTACACTGTGTACAACGCCACGATTTTTTCTTCAACCTTTACATATGTGATGCAAACCCAAATATTTCCTTTAATAGTTCAATATTAATTCGTTGCTTACCTGGAAATAGCGTCCAAGGATTTTGATTTTCTTCGTATTGCCAGTCTTGCCACTGTCCGCCGATGCATTATTGAGAGCTTTAGCCAACTCCACCACAATCTCGATATCATCACCCGACCCGGTAGAGGGTGGATCCACCATCGTACTGGTCGCGCTGACGGGTGTTGCCGTAGACGCCGCCGCCGGTTGCTTCTTGAACGTGTGGAATATTCTCGCACTCAGCCCTTTCGGTTTGGACGACCCATGATGGTGGTGGTGCTGTTGTCGCGGCGATGCTGCCCCCTTCGCACAATGGGCCTTTTTCGCGCTGCTCGGTGTACTGGCCTCTCTGTTCACAACAGTCTCCGGTTCGGCCGCACATGTTCGGTCCGATGACGAAATATCACATATACCATCCGCCTGCTCTGTACATCCTTCTCCATTCATCGAAGGGTCCGCCGGTTTCGAGACGGCACCGTTTGACGTTACCATTGTGACTAACGGTGTACCCACGACCGTACTACTGGCTAGCTGCTGCGTTACCGAATGAACACCTCCGCCCACCTCCGATTCCTGCACCTCCGTAATGCGATTGAGCGATTGACTTTCTCGCAATCGCGTTTCGACGGGCCTTCTTCGTCCACGGTGCCGTCGGAAATCTACTTGTTGTGATGCTTTCTGCCGGCTGTTCGTGCCGTGCTTGTCTTCCGTTGCGGAAGTTTGCGCTCCGGTACCTCCCCTGCTACCGCTACCACCATTACCGGCAGCAGTTCCACCATTACTGGTGCTACCGTTGGTTGTTCCTGATATACCTTTTATTTGCGGTTTGCCTGCCCCACCACCAGCCACATTGCTGCCTTGATCCTGCGAATCGCTCGAGTCGTCATGTGAATCCCGCCGCTGGGACAGTGGTTTGATGGTCGCGTCGACAATTTTGTGTGCCCGTTTCTTCCGATTCTCCGAATCATCGTCCGAAGCGTCCGAGCTGCTACAGGACGCCGTGCGCGATTTGTTGAATTTGCTCCGCCGGTGCACATTGTTCCCCGAACCGGTCGCTCCCACACCGGCGCTGTTCCCATTGCCCGTCGGTTGGCTCTGCTGGCGTGCCGCCACAAACTGGCTACGTATGACGGGTCGCGGAGTGGTACTCGTACTGTCCGAGCTGCCAACATCCGTGCCCTCTTCGAAGATTTCGTTCAGACAGTTCGTCGTCGAGGTGAGGATCGCGTTCGATCGCGTTGGTGACGGCATCGTCTTATACTTTGGTATCGTGGAAGAGGTAACGATGTTGAGCGTTGGAATCGGTATCGTTATCGTCGAGCTGTCGGTAATTATCTTCGTCGTCACTAGTTCCCCTGTGCCGCTACTACCGCCCGCCATACTCCGCATACATTGATCAAACGATCCCGATCGTACGCCAACGCCGTCCGTAATTTTCACCAAGGTTGGTTTCAGTATGGATGACTTCTTCGAATCGATGCTACCACCGACGTGTCGCTTCAACTCGGGCATAGGTTTCCGGTGCAAACCGCCACCGGCTATCCCAAGCCGATCTTTCGTGCTGCTGTTTTCACTCGTTACGAGCGTAACATTGCCAATTCCACCGAGAAGGGGCGAAATTTGGGGATTTTGCTGCAACGAAGCGCGCTGCTGATCACCACCCACACCGCAATCCACTTGATCAGTACCGACCGTGTGTGATGGCTTCTTGTGATCGTCGGCGGCGTTTATTCGACCCTGTTGCTCCGACTGCTGGTATTTTTTCGCTTCGAGCTTTAACCGCTCGGACTCTGCTATTCGATCCTGCACCGTTACGTTAATGCGTCCTTCCGAACGTGAACCTCTCCTGTTCAGAGGCGTTGACAGCTCCTCGTGACCAGCACAATGAACGTCATCCTCGTCGTCTTCCTCTTCCTGCACGATACTGCACTTTCGGCTTCGCCCGGTCTGCAAACAAGGCACAGCAATAATTAATTAATAATGCACTGAAACTCATATGCATGCAATGCGCAAGCTCACCTGTCCCGTTTCGGTGCCCGGTGTCCTGGGAACGCTCAAATGCATGCCCAGCCGCGTTGACAGTAATCCATCGTGTGAATCCTCATCTTCGTTTGCTTCATTTTTCTTAAAATTCTGAAGCAACCTGCAAATTAAATCGACATCAACATACACGAACCGTTCGATCAGTCCATTTTCAGAAATGTCATTAGTAAAGCAAATCCTTTCCAGCCAAATGTTTAGTTCGACAAAATTATCTCGCAAAACTATTGCGTTTGCTTACGGTCTTAAAGTTTTTATTATATGCATCCACTACAACACGACATTAACAAAACGAAATTCACACACCGTGTACGTGTACTATTGCATAATGTTGCTTTTTTTTGCATAAACAGCATACAACAAAGAACATTCATTGCATGATTAACGGAATTAAATGTTACACTCCCTCGGAGCAGGATAATCCAATTCTAATTAACAAAACTTCACCAAACTACATGCCCACACTTTTGCCTTGCAACGTGCTTCTAAACGTGCATTCCCAGCACTGTTAGATTCCTGGAAAAAATAATGTTAAAACATTTAAAGAGAAACACCTTGTTAGTGGTTTATTCAGCGCGACAGTCGCGATCGAGGATGAATGTTCGTAATGGCAGTAGCTCCGAAATAATGCATCCGAGTCCATGCGATTTTTAATGATCGATGAGCTAACACTTACGATGTGGAGCAATGTACGTACAAGCATCATAGATGATACTTTATGGATACATATAAATTGTGTAAAAATATTGGAAAAGCTCATCGTATTTCAATTTGTCAACTGACGGTTGTGGTCGTATATCTGACACCCTGCCGTATTATTTAAAAAAATATTGAAAACCCTATATGAAATATTGTTTTAATAGAATGTTTTCTTATAGTTTCGAAGCAAACCTAATCAATTAGTACTTATCAAAATATTACCTACATTCTCCTCCCAATAGGTTGTTATTTTAAAAGGATTACGCTCTCAGTATTTGTTCATTAACCTTACAACCGCACGGAACTATAAACCAACTTCAATTATACTGTTTGACACTTATAATTCAACTGCGAATGTTACACTAAATACAAAAAAATAAAAACAAATTAGCAACGGAGCGTAATTTATTTGAAACGATAAACCACACACAACATTGAAAGCTTTAAAAATGCAAAAACAAAGCAACAACAACACGTAACAGTTTTAAAACAATTGATAAAAATGTGTATTATCAAAAAACAAGATTAATGATAATTAGTAATTTGTTAGTAAAAATAAGCGCAAAAAAGGTATTAAATAACCAAATAAACCAAAACAAACCACGAAACACTACCACAGCATATGATAAACAGTAAATGAAGCGATATGTGAATATGTAAATTGTGCAACAGCATTAAATACACACACTTCATGGAAAAACACACCCAAAATGGATTCGTTTCAAACACTTTATGCGTAAGAACCGGGGAATCAAAAAGAAAAAAAAAACGTACCGCGCCGTGTTCGAAACCGGCAATGTAAGCTCCGGTTTCCGTTTCTGCGCTTCCTCCTGCCGGTGGGCACGAAGTTTTCGCTCCGCCAGCAAAAAGTATGTCGCCGTGATGTGATTGTACTCGTTACGATCTAAAGCCCTGTTTCGATGGAAACCCGGAAGAAAAAGAGAACGTTATCTTTTATATCCCCTCCCTTTGCTAATCTGATTACGCGGCGCTTTCAACTCACTCTAAAATTTCCTCTTTGGTAGCAATTTTCCCATTGATCATCTTCTGAATGATCAACGTATGATCCTCCTCGCTCACTTGCTCCCGGCTGACCAAGGGTAAATTTTCCGGCGTTTCTTCGCAGCTACCCTCCATCAGCCATTCGTCCACGGCGATCTGCTGCAGCGTGGCTCGTTTCTCAGGCTCGCGCACAAGCATTTTGCTGATGAGACTGCAAGAAGCAAGCAGAAGGGGATAAGAATTCGCATCAGCATGCAAATGGCACCCATAGCTTTACGAGGCGCAAGTGTTTTGTGTGAATTGACCGCATGCAATACATACTTCCGGCAACCGTCCGACACGTGAGCAGGCATCGTGTACTTGCAGTCCATGATCATGGTTAGCGTTTCCGAATCGTTCGCCTCTTGAAATGGTGGGTGACCACACACCAGCATGAACAGTATCACACCCAGCGACCACACATCTAGAATGAAACAATATGAGGCTGGGTGCTATAATTTTTACGGGAGTAGATTCTACTTACCCACTGCCGGTGCATCATACGAATCGCCCAGTAAGATTTCTGGTGCCGAGTATGCTAAACTACCGCAGGACGTCTCCAGTTTCTGGCCCGGACAGAACTTATTACTAAAGCCAAAATCGGTTAGCTTGACAACGCCCAGCTTTTCAAAGAAAACTACATTCTCCGGTTTCAGATCTCTGGAGGTAGTGAAAGAAACAAATAAACGATAGAGGAGTTAGGGAGATATGACTGCACACCGGCGTCCACCAAGCAACGAACCTGTGTACCACATGCAACTGATGGCAGTAGGAGATGGCTCGCACAATCTGTCGGAAATATTCGCGCGCCACATTCTCCGACAAGCCCTTCTCGTGGCGCATTATGTAGTCGTACAGATCGCCACCATCCCCCAACTCTAGTATGAGGTACAGTTTCGTCTGCGTGTCTATAACCTCGTACAGTCGCACCACATTTGGATGTTGGACCAATTTCATACACCTACGGGGAAAAGGAAAAAGGTACGATCAATTGTGGAAACTGATCATCGCTTCGAAGCATCCGTACACTTACCGTACTTCCTGGAACAGATGGGCACGCGAGATGTCATCCAGCTTCGTCTTTTCAATTACCTTCACCGCTACCTTCTCGCCGGTAAACACGTGACGGGCCAGCTTCACCACTGCAAAATGGCCCGAACCGAGCGTTTCCTCCAGATCGTACAAACCGGCTATTTTACCATCGTAAACGCCCGCTCGATTGGCCGCCGAAAGGCCACCAAACGTACGCTGCATGGTACGGCCGGGTTATCTCGTCCACACTGGTTGTTTAAGCACACGCTAGCGTAAACGCGTTAGATATATTCCCTACCACCCTTGTGGCGTGATATTCCCTGCGTTGCGGCATCCGTTGTTTGCCGAGGGTGAAATAAACCGAAGCATTTACTGAGGATCGAAAACAGGAGAAGAAAAACAAAAGGTTTTAACATTATTATTGGAACACAATTTAATGATAATCTATACTAAGAAGCGTGATTGGTTCTATCACTTAACAATACACGGATATCAGTACAATTACTAATCGCAATAATTTTCGAACAAATCTCTATGGTTGCATTCTTGAAAGCAGTCAGTACATTGGCGTTTTATTTTTGTTTCCGCTCATTCCAAGCCACGTGAGCGCTGGAATAGAAAACAATCGCCACATGGCACGTGGCGGAAGTTTGCACCACTGAAAAGGCTTCCTACTAAAAGTTCCCAACTGCCAGGGAACGTACGGACTCCACCTTCCGACGTCATGCGATCCCGGTCAAATGGTGTGAAATTTCCACCTCAAATGGGATTATTGCTGGGAACCTGAGGCGCAAAGTTGATGATTTGTATCCGAGAACTGATGGCAACCGTTGGCTACCGGTGTACTGTTTCACCATTCTAGGAGACTAGGAGAAGCCGAAAAAAGCTTTTCGTTTCACATTTCACAAGCCCAATTCTGCAAACTTGCTAGAATCTTTCTGTGCAAGGTGAATTGGGTTGTAATTTGGTGTATTTTGGTTATAATTTTATTTACTTGAAAATGTCTAAGTAATGCAAAAAACTTGGAAACGAAACGAATCATCCTGCCACATGCTGCAAGTACTTGTTGCATGCTAAAACATGCTACCACCTTTGCCCATGTGTCCACACGAGGAACATGGCTGAAGCACGAATAGTAGCTATGCACATTTGTGAGTTACGCAACCCTTTTATAGGTAGACGGGTTCAGCAGACCGGCCCCCTTAAGCACAAAGTCTTCGATACCATATCGGTCCAACGAATGCAACCTACGGAATAATCATCGGCAACGGCAACGGCGACAAACATCACGAGAAGGTACCAGCTCTTTACCAAGTAAAACTGGTACGATCGTACGGCAAAACTTGATAGTCGTAATGCTAAGAAAACACGATGTAGGTAGCAGACACCCCACTGCCACATGGTCGGCACACCTATAAGGCATCTGCAGAAACCTACTGATCCGATCCCACTCGATCACCTACCGCAATTCTAAGATAGGAGTCTAAGTCTGTTCTACCTACTATGGTCTTGGGTTTCCGCTCCAGAACATCTTAGTTGTATGTCTAAGACCTTTTTTGTAAGTCATCTAGGTATTGTAAGCTATAATACAAACTGTCTGTCTCATAATTATCATATCATTTACTACACGACTATGTATCAGATGATCTTGTACTATAGACATTGAACATGTATATATCTTCAGCCATACCATTCAATTCACTTCTTCCTCTCTCTCTCTCTCTCTCGTTCATAACTTCACAACTACTGTATGGCGAAAGGCAAATCTAATTTAATTTAAAAAAAAGCAGACAAACATTACATAACCTCCACCTTTAGCGTCGTTTCAATCAATGCCGATTCGCCAAACCTTCCGATCTGATGACGGATGTCGGGGGGGGATTTTGTTCGTCTACTTTGGCAACACCTCAGAATTACACATTTGCCAAAAAGCCGATTCAGTACACAGCTGATTTAAGGTCGGCACAGCATATATCGTTTGATGTAATGCTACCACCCAACAAAAAGGCCGGGAGGGAGAGGAACACTAAAACGATCGTCCTCGAAAAACACAGCCATCTCCGCCAATGTCGCCCCCAGATCGGTAGTCCGGTCAGTGTCGGCTAAAGTATGTGGAGCAAAACCACGATGATACCGATTTGTCGCCACCGCCATCTTGCCCCGGTTGACACCTTCGGTTACGGACGCGCGCTTGTGTGGTTAAAACGCACCGAAGAACGTAAGCAAATGTAGCGTCTGTAGGTGGAACCAGAACACCGGTTTACGGTGGCGTTGTATAATAATAAAATGACGGTTGACGAAATAACGCAACCGAGCCGGAATCCCGGTGCGTTTCCTGCCGCAAAACACACACACACACACACACACAAACCCATACGGCGTTTTATGTCACCTCAGGGAGTGGGATCGTGTTCAAACCACACAGTTTAAGACATTTCGTGTGTGTTTACTATACTTCTCAGATTTGAGATTTGGGAAAGCCGCCTTGGTGATAAGTTATTCGCAAAATTTGTGATTATTTCTATAATTATTTCATAATATATTTCTATGTCAATTAGTACATCTCACTGACTATTTTTACACAAATCTTACAATCACTTTTAAACGGGCTGTTTTTCAATGTGTGTCGTGGTATGACATTGAGGAAAAATAACGACACGGCGACGGAACTACTGAATGAAAATAGCACCCATTCGAAGATTTTCATTCGCATTTCCCAACCACAACAAAACCTTCGTTTCCTTCCCGTCCAAATACTTCTTGGTTCAGGACGCTGCCATCCCGAAAATCCGACCCAACACAGTACCCGGTGGCGTAAATATTGACGAAAAAAAAATATTGGAGATGCTTCCTGTAGAAACAGAAGGAGGGTGTGTGTTGAGGTTAATTTTGGCAACAAAATGTTTTTGTTTTCCAATTTAAATTTAACTTCATGCCAATACGAACGCGCGCGGTTCTATCGGCCTCGAACAGCCCCCAAACCTTGGGACGACTTGGAGTGACAAGACCGAAGCGAAAAGGGTACGCAGAGCCACACCATCCACGACTTCATTAAACCAGGGACCGGGTACAGCTAAACGAGCGGTACTTCGATCCAATTTGCCACCCTCGCATCATGAAAGCTCCTCGCATCCATCAAACCGGATGGGATATGGATCGTTCTAGAGTCTAAAAATAAATTCCTTTCTATAAGCGGTTCCGCTTCTGTCTTCATTCTCACGAGACGTACTGCTTTATATACTAACTACACCGTACCAGTGCATTGCATAAAGCCATTCGTTCGTAGCGTTAGTCAAATGAAAACACCTTATAGGACGTGAGCATATTACCCGACAGACATTGACCTTCACCAGCCGTGTAGTCTGTCACGCTTATCCGACCGATAAGAACCAAATTCGTAGTCGTACCAATGACTCGATGAAGCCGTCATACATAGCGAACGGCCTACAATGACACTACAGTTTAATTTGTAGCATTTTTTATCTCCACCGTGTTTGTGTCCAATGAACACAAGTTCGTTGCTTCCGGGAAGGTTCAAGAAGATCCTTACTTACGCTTTATCAAATCACTTAGGTTCCCTGCCCAATCCATGAACGCCATTCAGCACGGTTCTTGAACTAATAAACAAATGCAGTGCGTTGCCATGCGTTGTCGCTGTGTTATCCGTATCTGATAAGGTATCCAAGGCAATAACTCAGACGAGTGCGTTTCAAACTGAACGTGGTGGATGCAGACCATACTAATGGTGACACATCTACGATACCACATTCCACATGATGCGAAATAGCCATGGAATTCATCATGGAGTGAACACACAGAACATGGAATTTATCAAATTAGTACTGGAGCAAGGGAAAGTGCATCGCTGTCTTGCAATTGAAAGCTGGAATCATCTACTTTAGTGCAACAATAACAGAGGACTCACGATTTGAATTATTTTAATATCACATGCAAGATGTTCTTCCTACTATTACAAAATCAATTTCGGTGGTTTTCGTAGAAGAAACAATTGGAATTCAACAAAGAGGATTTCGAAACGGAAATCAAATAATAATCAGGATTTTCAACTTGTGGATATTATAGCATATCCAGGATTTTCCAACGCAACCAGTTTTTGTGGAACAACGGCACAGTATTCAAAAATAATAATGACCAACGTGCTACTGTAGGGCCCTTTGCTATCAGTGTTCTCTTCAACCTAGGCTCTAGAGAGCCACTCGCGACTCGGATATCATAAGTCAATCTATAAGTCAATCCAGGTCTTGATATTCTTCGATGATATAGACAATATTCACGTCTCTCTTCAGCAGCCTATAAGAGGACCGAGACGTTAGCAAAAATCCCCAGTTTGAAGATTAACGTGGTAAATATTAAAATGGTGGAGACATCACCAGCGGCCCGGGAAACAACTTCTCGCACGCGCAGAGTTGGCTTACAGGTGAGTGATCGCACATGTTAAGTCATCCCTTCTTCGGTAAGCACTGATAAATACATTGATCTGGAGATGGTTATACTACAGTCTGAGTCGAAGTTGAGTTTATATAGCACCTTTAAAGTTCAAGTATTCACATACGGTTCTGAGACATGGACAATGTCCAAGACCTTTTAGCAGCATTGAAGAACAGGATGTACAGAAGAATTTCTAGACCCGTTCTTGTGGGAAAAGAATGGAGATGTCCTTGTACAGTGAAGTCACTATTATTCAACGTATTAGAATAGCCAGCCTCCGGAAGCGTGGCCATATCAAGCGAATGACATCGGACGACCTAATCCGTAAAGTTCTTATAGTCCATTCCCATAGACGGAGGAGGAGTGCTACACCCAAACTGAGGTGGAGTGATATCGATGAGGTGTCTGCCTTGAAGTCCTGATAAGTGGTTTAGAGGACCTCTGCAGCAGCATAAATCGACGCAATTATATTTTAAATAATTGAACCCAGAACTGTATCCCAAAGAAAAAATGGGATGGTTGATGCTTTGTACCACCAAAAACTTCGTAATGTTTGTTGTTTGGGCGAGCAGAACGATTCATGTATTTTTCCACAAGCGAGCAGTAGCTTAATGTACGTTTATTTATCCTTCACTATTCTGTAGCCCCTTATTGGCGGGTGCCAATATTGCATTCCAACAGCATGTTTTAACAAGCGGAAGAAGAGAGCGACAGAATCGCAATAGTTTTGAAAATTGAAAATAAACAAATATTGGTTGGTTTTGCAAATAAAATTCATAATTTGTTAGGTTATTACTACATCTTCATCAACGATCATTCCGTGTTAACAATCTTCTAGTTGGTAACTAAGTTTTTTTCTTATAAAATATAAACACATTCATGTGTACGTTTCGTGTAACACACGGCACACAAAATAACCTGCAACACATTTTAATAATCTGAAGGAAAAACATGTTCATCATTTATTTAGGTCAGAGTGCTTAACTTTCGCACTTGCTCACTAAGCGCACTTTCCATGTTAGTTCCATGCGCGCTCTCCGGCCATCGTTGAAAGTTGAAAGAAATAAACGGAAGGAAAGGAAAGGTACGCTACGCCAACATTTTCCCCGGAATATGCGACCAACGTCGCACGTCAAGTGGAACATTGCAAGTCACGAAAGTGGCGCAGCGTACAATAAAATTATACTAATAAAATCATAAAATCATCCCGCAATCTGACACTGCCGAAACCGCAACGTTTGTCACAGAATAGCGACGGAGGGCAGCAACGGTGGCGGGGAAACCCGAAGGCCAATACTATTCGAAGGACGAAGAGAGTTTTGTGCCGTGGTAGGGAAAGCGGTATTTATCCTTCAGTCCCGCGTCATGACGTTTCTACTGGCGCATTTTTTCCGGGCCAAAATTCACACACCGCACGTCGTTCTCTCAAATAGACGTTGGTTTCAACAAAACCCTATCCATCTGACAGGCCCGGTTCCGAACGATACACAGCAGACAGAACGCACCAAAACTAAAACCACGATGTCCAACAAGAGGTAGGCGTGGAATTGTTTGTAAATAATATTTGATTTAATTAATTTCCCTCCAACACTACGTGGCACAGACACACGAGGAAAACGCTTCAAATCTTCGCACAATCCCATTTTGCTACAAAGTGTGTGCTACGCGGGATCAAAACAAATTCTTAAAAATAAAGATCTTTAGTCACTCGGGCGTCGGTGCGGATAGGGACGCCGCATTGCAGCACGTTCCTTCCAGCGGGAGTGGATTCTGCTGAACCGGTTAAATATTCAGGTTTGGTTGAAACTTTAATCACTGACGACGGACCCACGAATGTGTCTGGCTTAATGCAAATTTCCTAACCATCCGAATGCTCGTTGTTCGACACAGCTTTACGTCATTCGTCAAAAGAAGCTCGTTAAAAGAAAAACACAATATTCCGGTGACCGGGTCCGGCTCTGCTGAAACGAATCGAATTTTGCATCAATTGCGCGGGAGTTGTGCTAAAATACTTTTGTAAAATATATATATATTTGAACCGGGCCGGTGTTCGACAGAACATGTAGTAGCTGTTGCGTGACCAACGTCGAAATGTGCGTCATGTTCCGTGGTCTCCGTTAATCATCAATTCTTCCTGAAACAGGGCCATCCCCTTTCTGACGCGGTTTCTACCACTGTTTGGATGTTCGTTTTCCTTTCGACGACCGAATGGGGTAAGAACACCTCGACCAGCATACACACGTTGCGAATTCACAAGCCAGGCATCTATTTTCGACGAAGACCGTCTGTCGTCGACGTGAAGTTCATTGATAAATACGCACGTCGGAACGGAAATTACAGTTTAAGGAGGTAACGTTTCGCTGCTTCATTCATTTCAGAGAAATAATTTTAAAGCAAACAACAACCACGTCTGGGAACGAAACGAATAATACGAAAAAAAACACCAAAATAATTCAATAAAATAACGCCAGAATAACCCCACCATCCATCCATATCCCACGCGTTTGACCTTCCCCGATGGTAACATGCACGCGAATCCAAACGGACCAGGCACGTCAATTCCATCAACATGGTGGCCCCTTGTGGGTGGTTCATCGAACACTGGACGCCACCAATAGATGCACGCGAAAGTCGGGGTCGCGAGTTGACATTTACTGGACAACAACAACAAAACAAAAAAGGTTTATTATAACCTTTGCCGAGGGATCCATTGGCATCGATTATTCATATAAGCTGATATTTTATTACACTATTAGTATGTTCGCAGAATGGGAGTAGTTGGAGGAATAAAATTCAATGCCCAATAAATATTGGATTTAATTAATTAATTTTAAAAAATCTGGCTTTTAACGACATTCACCAAACTTTCGGAGCATTATAATGTGCTGACTGTTGCTTTCAAAAGCTCAACTGTAGAATCTATAATGTTACATATTGAGGGGAATTATTTTTAACATGCTGTATTTTCCTGTGTACAAGAGACCCTTTTTGCTGCAATTTCTTGGGTCAAAAACAGGAAGACCCTTTATATATGGCAGTAGGAACTTCCGTAAACACAAACTCCAATAAGTTATTAACAGAATTGAAGAAGAATTTGTTTAGTTTCCATTGAGTTGAGTTTGAAAGCTGTCAATAACTCTACTGTGAATGGATGGCCCAGAAGATAATGCAATTTTTGAGCAGAGTGATTCCTCTGATAATGAAGAAGAGCTGTCTGGTAATGATCGGAAAACGGTTTTAAGCATCTCCAGACATTTTTGAAACCGGCTTCGAAACTAACGATTCGTGAATCAGATTTCAATCAACGGCTCTAGAATATTAATTTCAGAAACTATTCTAAACCAACGTAAAAAGAGACGAATTCATATACAGTTATTGTATAAACCCTTACGATATGCGTAGAGTTCTCAGGAAAGTATAACAAAGGAGCACCAAATTTTACTTATTTTTGACTAATGACTACTGTAGCGAACATCCCTACTTCCTATTTCTTTTGAAGAGAGTAATGAGGAATTTCATAGTTTCTATTATAAATAGTAATTGTTCGCTTTTTTTTTCAAAGATTGATGATATAAAGAAACATAAATATATCTGAATAAAACTCTCTGAGAAACGGTGTTTCCCTTAATTGTACCCCTTCTGTGATTGACTAAAAGTCCTTCAGTTTACCGGGCGTAGCTGGTTGATGACCATATATCCCCACCGCTCAATGAAAAGTGTTTATGACGATGCAAAAACTGGCGGGTGCATCCGGCAATTGCATTATATGTATGGGGCACCATACACACATCATGCATCGCATTACGGACGTTTCGTGCTTGAAGCAACGAACGAGGTAATGCCGTATAGACAATCGGTTATAGTCAATTAGTCAGACAACATCTCACCGAACGCTGTACGGTATGAGCTGTAACTGTTAAGGTCTCATTCTTCCTCTTTTATGAAGCAACGGATTGTTGTTGACTTCTAACAACGCGTCCGAGAAAATCCAAGTTTAATAGAAATATATTCAAAAACAAAATGAAGCAGAGTGCACGACATTCGATGAACTGGTGGGCCACACTACTCTGAACACGTGAAACACACACTCACAGTGTACACTTAAGCGAGATGGAAAGCATTATTCTAAATTTGGAATCGATCGGGCAAGCTCACTTTAACAAACGAACCCTCCGCCTTATTCCACGGCGAAACCTCTAGGGGAATGAATGAAGCAACACGATGAGGGGAGGAAGGAAACAGGCGGAGGGTGCATTATTTAGATCCCGATGAAACAGAAGGAACCCATTCCCAACCTTAAAGTGGCCGGGGAGCGAAACCGCTTCGATCACTTCTATCGACTTTTAATAAGCGGAAAGCAACATGTGCAATCTATACCGTGGGGCGTAACTAGTGGGACAGTGGCGTGTGCATGCATCCTAATTCTGTTCCCCACCATCCTTCACCATACTGCAATCAGCTGCCGTAAGACGTAACAGGGCAAATCTAGGGGGAGGTGATCAGTTCCACGAAACGAACGAGATTGGGGAAGTCGGAGGGCTGATTGATCGATTGATTGATTGCTTGATTGATTGATGATGGAGGCAGTATGGAGGAACTACCTTTCTTCACTTCGCAACTGACCGGAAGTGAATTATATCCTACCATTGTGTCGGTGACGATTAGACAACCCGGAAGATGTGATGCGTACGAGTTGCTAAGTTTGGAGTAATGAGCAACCACACAAGATACCGTTCAGAGCAAAATGGAGTACCGGTGCCGGTTGGCACGTGAAACATATTTTACCGAAAATTAAGTGTGACATTTGTGGCTGTGAGGCAGCAACGTATGTTTGCCGTAACACTTCACACACGATGCCCTCCAGACGGTTCGATTTCTCTGTCGAACTTGATCTTGACAACAGTGGGACAATGATCACGGGTGGAGAGAAAAAAGAGTCGCACAACAAATTGAAATATCGTTCCCGTCTTTTTCTTGTTGCCCGGCTGAAATGAACCATGTGTTCACCCTCACCCTGTGTGAGTGCAAACATAAACAACATCCGCGTGTGTTACCGACGACATCGGGAATGCGCGTGACGATTTCGATGCCGACCAGTTTCTGGCTTCCTGTGCCTTTCTTTCATTCATGTCTTTTTTTTGTGCGTGTGTTAATGTCTCTGTGGCAGCCCTAACTCCCTTTCTGGCCTTCGGCTATGAGATACTACTGTCATTCTCACTTCTTAATTACGTTACGCAGGCGGGTGTGGAGAAAGAGATTTAAAAATAAAAAACCACCCTCGCCGAACTGCAACATAGGGCCCCGGTGATGCTGTGGCATTCGTGTGACCATCCGAGGACGACGGACATTCCTGCATTGGGAAAGTGTTTCGTCAGTCGCCGTGTTCTGCGACCCACAGACGGTCGACGATGCTCCATAACCGCTCGGGCATCCGAAGTGGGGAAGTTTGCCTTGGAGTCGTCTTTCCCCTAGAACATATAACCTATTCCTTTCTCCAATGCCGGAACGCCAAACAGACAACGCGTTTTGCGTCAATGCCAAAGTTCATGCACGGGAAGCGAGTATTTATATCGGTTCCCTCCGCATCTCTTTTTAAGTGTTTACGCGCTTAAAGTCGATTTGTCATCGGCTGAGTGTGTCGGAGAGTTCAAGGGAAAATTGCTATCAAATTTCATTGCTGCTGTGTACTTTAAAATGAATGTTGCCCTTAATTGTTTTACATCCAATTTTCTTAGCGAACTTCTTGATAAAATGTGTGATAATAATAGTTTTATCATTAAACAAGCATATTCATTACAATGTTTGATTGATATAAGGGAATTATTGAAACACTCGATGGAATGTTGCAATTGGGTAGTGGAACACTGCAAAACCGTTGTTAAAAGTTGCAACCATATAGTGGAAAATTGCCTACAGTAAGGGGTAATTCGCAACTCGGCTGCAAAAGCATCAAGTACAAATCTCACTTCCAAAGTTTGTAAAATCATTTGGGAATTGCTCTACAAGTCAGTATTTCAAAATTATACAGACTAAAAATATAATGTCATACTGTACTTCAGTAGATGGTAGCCCTAGGGAAAAACTAACGAACCCTCTTAGACGTATGTCGGAAGATTGATGCTCTGAAATATATTTAACCCTCACGAGAACCGCTTCTGAGATGCTTATCCCATGAGAATGTCACCAGACGAGCTCGGACGAAATCACCAAACAAACTGAAATAGGTTTATTGTTGCAGAGCATTTCCTACAAGCATAATTTAAATTGAACAAAAACTAATGTCTGCCCTAAAGCTGCTCAATCAGATTAAAAATCCCGAAAGATGAAATAGAATGGAAAGAGCATTTGATATATTAAACAAATCATTACTCACACTATATATCTCCCTTGTTGTCTAAATCCAAGTTTTGTCAATCAGAAAATATTCTTAGTTCTGAAAAAGAAAGGTACATAAACACATTACATTCCCATAAAGAAAACTGCATAAAATATTTCATGATAAAAATGAGAAAAAATTCTAAAATTATGTAAACATCAATATAACGACATCCGCTTAGCATTTCGAATTACAACTTACTTATAAGAATACGTTCAACAAATTTCTAAATTCGATCCAATCCGAACCAGCTGGTATGAACTTCAAATTAGATGGTCCACCGTAGTTACAAGCAAAACCACACAAGTCATCGTTTGAATTCCCAATGTCCGTGTCGTAGAGCAATATTGTTCCTGTGGTGTGTTCCCATCCGAACCGACAGACAAACTCACTCTCAAAATTGCTTGCATATTTTACCAATCCATTTGGAAGTTACCAGATGTGCGAAAGTTGCTCACTAATTGGACGAATGGACATGACAATGCTCAGTTGCGTCGTGTGTACTGTTTTGACCACCAGTCACGAACGAACTGTACGATCTTTATGAAGTTATAGTTATTGTTTTTTTAACCAAAAATAGGAAAATAATTTTAGCTAGTACTCTTTTTCGAAAATGGAAACACTTAAATACACAAAATTGTCATTGAAACCTTTAAAGAAGCAACAAATCGATTCGATCGATTAAAACATACCCAAACATTCTCTGACGATGGTTTGCTATTTCTGTACCCATGGTGAAGCTGATCGCTGGCCCGGAATTACTTCCGGTCAGTCGATCAAACGTATCCTTTCGGCGGTAGTTATGTGCTTTAAACGAATAAAATATCACTCCACCATTCACTCTCACCCAACGACACCCATTCACGGTTTGTAGCTAAATCGAGAGACCGCTGCGCTGTGGTCAGGAAACGAGATGACCGTGCACACCATACGGTGGAAGCTCTTTAAATGGTATGATGGAAAGGAGAGCTAGCTGCGTGGCGGAAGAGGGACAACATTCGAGCATGACCCCGATATCGCTAATCAAGTAAAAACCCATCATCATTAGCTGTTTTGAAGCCCGGACTCGATAAGGTTCCGCCAGTACCCGTTCGTCCATAAATGAGCGTTCGAAGCTTGCTACCCCCCGTACTACACTTATGTTTCCCCCCTTCCGGTAAAAGAATGGTTCACGAGATTGGAAAACGTTCAACAGAAGGAAAGGGCAGGGGGAGTAAGGCACTCTACTCCATCTTGGGCCAATGGTGTTAAATAGCGGTTCTTCACATTTTCTATTGGTTTTGTCTATCCCAAACATCTATCTATCGATGTATTAATTGAACATTTCTCACGCTTGTTATGTCTTTTTGATCACACAGATGGTACTTACGGTAGTTCTAGTACAGGTATAAATTCCGCAAAGATTAATTTTCTATTTTACGATATGAGAAATATAATAAAGATGTGAAAACTACAGTTGTGTTAGTCCCGGGGGTCTCCCTTTTCTATGCGTGCATTCCAGACATTCAAACAATAGTGCAAAACCAAAATTTACCGTTTTCCAAAATAGTTTCAAGCAACAAAAAAGCAAAAAAAATTATAAATAAATGCAACGGAGCTTACAGCAGGGAAACGCCAAAACACAATAAGCTAGGCTGAAAGTATGTTTATGTTTTCGTGTTAAGTTATGATAATTCGTCACGTTCCTCATTGCTGTTCCCCTGCAACGAAACAATAGCCCTTTGGGAGAGTGGACAAATTTTATCTCTTAACACCCAAAAGAACTTCAGTTTGGATTCATTTTTATTGTAGATGAAAAACTTCAACACCAGTAGCAAGGTAACGACTTGTCATAATAAAAATAGCCATATCACACACCTCTGTCCGAGCCTTGGCTAATGATGATATGCTATAAATAAACCGCTAACACATCTCAATAAATAAAATCACTTTAAATCACAACGGCAGCGTAACGACTCACGCAACATAAGGAGTTTATAATGCTTTGCATATAATGGTACGCAAACAAACAACATCGAATGCGAAATCTATTTTCAGAAGCATAAGGGCACTACACCAGTTGCTACCGCTTTCACATCATAAGATCTTCACTCGCAGTTCGCCTCTGAGCAGCGCCAAGTGGAACTCTCTGTAATGTAGGAAGCTGGTGGCCCAAATATGGTGGAAATGATTTACCTCTTAAAAAAGGCAATAAAATTAGGTCGACTGGGATTTGTTTAATTAAAAAAAACTAATTAAGAACAAATTTACTTTTCAACAAAAAATAAGTTTAAAGAACAAAACAAATATAATTTTATCATATGAAATATCCAGAGAATATTAAAAGAATCTAATAACATCACTTCCCATGAACGTCCCGTCGTCGTCGTCTACTAATGTGTTCCCATTCGATGCTAATCAAATGTTCAATCAAATGCGTCACAACAGGCGCAACGCGTCACACAATCCACATCCATGAAATGCATTCCGCACTGCAGCGCGCTCGTTACGATAAAGTTTCTCCCAGTGCAAAACTTGGCAACTGTGCGCCACCAACCCGATTTGTCATTTGTTTCATATTGGAGAACACCAGCGGCGACAGCAATTCCAGGGAGACTCAAAGGAGACAAAAAACAATAAGGCAGTTCCTCTTTCCGGGATGGAACTCCACCGGCTGGAATGCATCTTGGCAAGCGCTTCGCAATGCCCTGGGACGGCAGCATACCAAACGTTCGCTTCCGGCGGTCTGGGACACTGCAGTGTCCCAGTATCCGCCCCGCTGCTGGACAACATCAATTGAGAAGATGTTTCAATCGCTTCGATGAGCGGAGCAGAGCGCTGCAGTAATGTGTGCCCTGGCGACAAGTCGGATGCAGTATTGTCGAACATGGAAGAAGCAAACAAATAAATCTCGCCGTACGGTGTTGTGCGCCGTTTTTACTGCAGTAGCCTCCACGGAGGAGCAACGTGAAAAGTGTTGTGTACGCAGGCACGCTACCGCAATATGTCACACGACGGATCGATGTTGAAAGCGCCAGAATTGGAATTGGAAATTAAACGGGGGAAAAAATAAATAAATAAAATAACACACGGTGTACCGGATTGCGGACGCGTAAGTAGAGCAGTTCCGGAAAGGAAGGTTATTCGCACGGGAGATGGGGAGGTCGATCGCACCCGAAGTCCGCGCATGTTGAATTATTATCCGATTGACCTGCTTCTGCTCGTATTGGATACAGTTCCGTCGGGATGGGTTAGTAATAATGGGAGTTTTTCAACATCGGAAAGTAATTTTGTTAGTGATTAATATGAAGGGAGTTTGCTTTGTGCTAGATTTGGGGTGTTTTATCTAAACAAAAACTAACGCATTTGTGTTAATCTTCTCTAACGACAAGCAAGCGTAGTGATGCTATTATCAAAAAATATATATTCAAATTACTGCCCTTATCGAACTTGTGTTAAAAATAAACCAAGGAGTTAAGCGCTAATGACATAGACATCAGCATTTTACAGCTCGCTTACGTACTAGCTGTCTACTAAAGGATCGTGCAGACCCCGTACACCTCGGATTGGCGGTTAGTGAGGCAAAAAACTAAAATGATTGGGGCACCACCAGCGGCCCTATTAACAAATCATGACCAACGCAGGGATGACGTTCGGGTAGATGATCGCACCCTTGAAGTCGTCCAAATTCCACCTTACTTGAGACAAAGATTAGCACCGAAAATAACATCAATGCCAAGATACACACTAAGGCAATATCCACTTGTTGTGCTACAGTCTGAATCGAAGATAAGTCTATATCTTCTTCTTTGGCGTAACGACCTCCTCGATCATGATTGCCATTTCTGGCTTACTAGACTCGCGTTATTGATACCACGTAGTGGGATAGTCAGTCCTCACTACGGGGAAACGGTAAGGATGGTATTCGAACCACAGTCCTGTCATTTAATCGGCGCAGTGATCTCCTTGGCCACCGGACAGCCCCTGTAGAGCCTCTAAAGTTCCAGTACTCACATACGACTCTGGGAAATGGACATTGTTCAAATCTTACGAAATCCTTTTAGCTGCGTTCAACAGGAAGATGCTATGAAGAATTTTTGGCCTCCTGTGTGTGGCAGGATAATTGAGAAGCTACTATAATGACGAACTCTACGAATTGTGCGCAAACTTTACTATCCTTCAACGAATTAAACTCGCCAGACTCCAGGATGACTTGTTACCTCATTTGAATGGAACCGGACGACCCAGCACGTAAGGTCGTTACAGTCCATCCACATAGAGATAGAGGAGTTGTGGTAGGTCCAAGTGAAGGTGCGTTGATGCGTGAGAAGGCCGGGATAATGAATTTGCAGTCGAAGGCGCTTGACTTTGTGCGGCTTAGAAGAATTACCTGCCTGATCATGAATTAATGGATGGTTAAGTTTGGTTCGGCAATTTAATGGTACTAGTTGCTGATCTTCACACGACAGGACTGGTATAAGATCCCACCTGGACCATTGTTCCGCAAAAGAAACTGATCATTGGGCTACAGATAACAGAATCAAGACATACCGGAAAGTATCCTGGAATTAGTTGGTATGATTCTCGCATTCTCAATACCCCTGAGGTATGATCGTCGCTAACTTATAAACTACGATATCACCGAAAGCTAGCAGCGCTTGAGACATTTCTTCTCCATTAACATATCATTGCAGAGGCTTCAAAAATGTTTTTATTTACGATATAACAAAGGGGCCGTATATCATTCAAACTATACTCAATGTTTCGAACTTATACAAAGATAACGTAATATTTCAACGTAGCTATGTGGTTGAGAGATATTTTTCTCATCCATGGGTTCCAAGGGTTCTCTTCAGCCGAATTTTGCAAACGTGAAGCTGCAACAAATCGGTACATATTGAATGCCGATTGCTTAGAGTTTCAAAAATCTTCAGAGGTTTATGAATGTTTAGAGTTTCAGGAATCATCAGAGATATATGAATCCTTCTTTTCTCTTTTGAAACACTAAAATCTCAATATATTTTGGGCTGCAATTTTTGGATTCCATGGTTTGTACATAGAGCGTATGGTGATTCGCCTGAGATATTGGTACCGGGCCTGTCGTGTGAGAGACCGACGTCATCATCAGCTTGAAAGGATTCATAAATCCTTAAGGTTAAGGTATACATCTGGCCGTCCTACCGTAAATAAATAAAATCCTTAGAGATTCTCTAATCTTCATTATACAGATTTAAAATTCATTCCTTCAATTCATTTTGATTGTAATTAAAGCTGTAGTTAGAATCTACTTTTACGCCAATTACACAAAACATCCTGCTCGGAAATACGTGCACCTGATCTAACCATGGCCATACATCATTCAATCGCTCAGAAGAACAAATCGTCCGTAACCGCCGAACCGTACGCGTAAGGTGGATTTTCCGTTTGCACTTGTGCACCCATTCTCGGTGCAATTGTACCGTAAGCCATTGTTGTTGTTGCTCCGTCGCTGTCAACAGTAAACGCCAGGTTCCCTATTTCGCAGCACACCGCGAGATGGGAATTGTGTGGGGCAAAGCAGTTGTTATGGTTGTAATAATAGGGCCCGGCGATACAATTAATTATGAAATGTTCACAAACACACCCACACAGAAATGCAAAAATTCCACATGCACCTACACTTATCGGTCGGTGCATCTAAAAAGGTGGAAGAAAGCAAAGCATTCCCGTAGTCACGCACGGGGTGTGCAGCAATGCAAGGCACACGTGTTTGCGATCGCTAGCATTGCCTGGGACGCGATCAGTCGTCGACACGTTTCAGTGCTTCTTCAAATGATAATGACGATGATTAGTCTCTGCTGTTGCTCTCGCCTCCATCCGCATGTCCTACCGACTGTGGCATTAACATCGCTTCCATGTTTTCCTGTGCACGTTTTCATAGACAAAATATTCACCAGAAAGATCAGTTCTCTAAAGCGGGTGAGCAACATGTTTAACAAAATCCTCTCTCTTTCTCTCTCTTTCCCAAGTCGAACCACAATGTTTATTTGCAAATTCAAATCATTTGCTGTTGAAGCTTTCCTCGTCCTACCCACGGAATCTCCATGCGACTAGGGTCGCGTCAAAACAGATTGCGCGATGAAGAAGAGACAATGATGCTCGTGCATCGTTACAAACGATCACGGCACATCACGGTGGAGCAAAGCGTCCTCCGAAAGCGGTCATTCACAACGTGATCACCGGAACGTGACCACGAAAGGTCACAGACGGATCGCAAAAAGCGTCGCGCTAAGATTCCATCAGTCTACCGTTACGATGACACGCAGTTAGAACTCTACTATTCTATACTTGGAATCATGTCATGGCCGAACCTTACAAAAGCTTCCCACAACAAGGGCTAGTATGGAAATCGATTATGCAGGTGCATACCAATAAACAAATTAATAGTTTTTCCACCTTCAGATGAACCCACTATGTAAACTTTTATAACCACCAAGGTTAAAGAAATTTTAAACAATTTGTCCAAACATGCTGGAAATAAATGTGCGCTTAATATGAGGCAGGCTTTTTATGCTTTCCACAAACTATTTCTTCTATCTTAACGCAAACATTTTCGGCATCGTTTGCACCACCACGGTTAGTTAAGTACAGTTTCTCTTTGCCTTGCACGTATGCGTGATACCCGGTCCCGTTTTTTTTTTGTTTCTCCGACCATATGTTCACACAGCAGCAGCTAAACAAACGCGGTCAGAGCAAAAAAAAAACAGCTATGCCCAACAAACCGCACGGCGCAACATACCAGCCGCGCGGTGAGGTTGATTGAACTCGGCGTGGTGGTCGCGCCAAGAGCAAAAGCAACTCGCTCAACGGTTTCGGGGATGATCGGTACACGCGGACGGAAGGTTTTGCTGCTTGGTGGTACCAGTAAAAAAAACACACACACGGTTGGATAACAGGAGAAAGGTAGTAGCCACGAGAGAGGGTACTAGTAGACCGCTTTTCCTTACATTCCGTCCACGGATCATGCTTAGGCGGTTGATAAGAAAAGTGAGTGGTGGAACCAATGCACCAGGGGTTATCGTGAATAATGCATCTGCATCACGTTTCAGTTTCGAAGGCATTTCTAATGCACTCGTGGTATGCGCGACGGGATTTTGTAATTAAAACAAAATCAAACCAAAGCGATCAGTGATGCAGATTACCATGACGGGAACCGATATTTGGACTGAACATTAAAAAAACAATTAGTTCAAAAATGTTTAGTCAATAGAGAAAAACATTGAATTGTTTATGAAACATTGAATAAATATATGCTTTATGATTTAAAAAAAAATCATTCATTTTTCTCCCGGATAATGACGATCGTAACACACAATCGTTTTCATTAATGCAATCGGAAAAATCATCCATTCCACCTTTTAATTCATAACGCACAAATGGAAAAAAAGTTCACACGGCGACGGGAGGTGGACAAATTTTCACGACGCGATCACGCTTTTTCCACCTTGATTTCATTGAGATCCACGTAATTATCTGCGGACTGCTTTGGAACGGTGCTTGCCCGTAACGTACCGGGTGTGCAGTTGAATAACCGGTTATGAGAGACCGGTCAGTTGGTTGAACCGGTAAATATTGGTCCTCGTAACGGTCATCCCACGAAAGCAAACTTCATAAAAAAATAATATTGTCGCAACGTAAAGATCGGCTTAAAATGTCGCACGAACCGTGAGTCCCAAACTAACGTTCCCTTGCCCGCCATCGACTTATTAAAGATAAGTTTAATGCGAAACCACGAGAAAGCGAAAGTAAGGTTTTTTTAAAGCAATTATTAAAAATCATACATTTGTTTTACTTCCGCTTTGCACGAAATGCATTGTTGGAGAATTATCATAAATTTTTCGGTAAAAAGGTAGAGTAGTGGCCTCCATTCATCTGTTGACAGCTCTCTAACACTGATAAACAGGTTGTTAATTCAAGAATAAAATAAATAGTCAGTGTTCCCGGGGTTCCTCCGATTTTTCCCATTTTTTCCTAGTTTATCCAGATTTACTTCACGTCAACTACGTATTTTCAACACATTAGTTCGAATCATATTATAGAACTTTTGATTTGCAACGTTCCACGACGGGTTTGCAATATTCCACTATCCATTTGCAACATTCCACCGAGTCATTCACAAGTTTCTTACATGATTCGAAATCTTGTAAGCTTGCACGATACATCTATGTTAATGTATTGTATTATATGTGGGACCCCACACCATTTCCAAAAATCCTACACCAGCGTAAATGAGAAGAAAAAATGTATACAATATAATAGTGAAATCGATTACATGTATTTAAAAAATAATGGTATGAAAACAAATTCCCGGTTATTAACGGTTTGGTAGATAACGTAAGTAATAGAAATATATATGATATTTTTTGTCTTAAATAATTGATAATGGAGTAAGATCGTAAATACTAAGGAGGGCTGCTAGGGATCTTACATGGCGTACTGAAGCTTTGGAATATCGGACAAAATCGTCTCAAATTATTAGAAAACCCGCATCAACTCGTGGCGGCTTACTGAGTAGGGCGTAGGGCTGGCTCGTCTCCACTGACTACTAGCTAACGGAATCTTCCCAATTCCGGTTAAAATGCCAAATTTAGACAAGAAACAACAATTTTATCACTAATTAATGTTTGTTTTGTTTAATTAACTATTGATTTGAATTAATTAATGTTGATGTTTCATTAATTTTTGAGAATTCTTGAATCTTTTAAGAAATCATGATTTCTTTTTTTATAATTCATGAATATTTGGGGATTCCTGAATCTTTTTCGAATTGGCGTATGATTTTAATGAATCGTTTCTGAAGATTTAAACAGAAGGTTCTCCTCGGAAAATTCTTAACGCAAAACTCTAATCATTTTTCATACTCTACATATTGTTTAAGGAACGTTCAGAATTTTTTCAGATCAAATTGATAAAACATATTAATTGAAATCGAGGAGTCCAACTGTACCAAAATAAACATTGACAACTTTGAACGAATGAATTCTATACTACGTTTTTACCAATCCTTCTATAAAACGGTTCTCCGTTTGGCCAATTCTTCTGTCAAAATGAATCCCCTGCTCAACATCGATGAAATTATTGGAATATAATTCACCATTCTCTTCAACTTAAGTTTACAAATCATTGCAAATGAAGACCATATTTTAGACGAATGCTACAAACCGTGGTTGGATGGAAAATGTAAGCGAAAAAAGTGACGCGTACAAAATGTAACACGATTTCGCATCCAGCGGTCGCATCTGGCGGATGTGCGATAAGATGCGTAATTGAAAGATAATTACAGCCAATTAATGACACCCTGTTACCCCGCGCGTGGACCCCCATTTGCGTCCATTGCCGTTTTCCATTTATCGGCACATTCTAGCTATATGATAAACCGCACGACCTACCGCAAACTCGCCAATGATAATGGTTGGACCCCGGTGGAACTATGTCATTATTTTTTTATTAACGCGCTTACACGCGTATAGTGACCGATGGACGGAGAGAGAGTGCGTGCGTGTATTCTTACATCTTGAACAGCTAAACACGGAAGCATCATCCACTTTTCTATTGCTACTTTCCATCGAAGCAAGAGGAAGCCGAGCTGAGTGGCACATTCTACAGTGCGCTTTGTTTGATTAAAGTCATTAAGCTACCTTGCAGTCGTATTAAAAATGTGTTAATTGAACTATACCTGTAATATATTTCTTTAAACTGCCTTAAGTACTCGCTTTTAGTAGTTGAGAAAAAGCACAAAATTATTCAATTTTTAAATCCCTTTTTGACTGTTTAATCTATCCCGAACGTAATTTAAGCAAAACAAAATTTGACCAGTAACTCTAAAAAAAATATACATTGTGCTAAACCATTTTACAACAATTACTATACAGGCAATGGACCATTGTAAAATTATATACTGAATGCGCTGCTGAATCAGCAACAAGCATATTTTTTTTCCATTGTCACACAAAACATGCAGGCAACAAGGTCTTCGGTCAAGTGCAAAGTAAACAATACCTTGATACACAATGAGACTCAAATAATTGTTATTCGCCATTGCTACAGAAGATAGTTTTACCATTTTATTTGTGTTATATTTGTTTATATCGTTTGTAGTGCTACGTTGATCGTGTTCTACAAACAGTAACCCTTCGTTCCAAGACTGAGCTTTTTTGGTACATAATTTCCATCCACTTAGAATATTCATTTCACCCCGATCTCTCTCTCACACATATTTATATCCGACATTAGTCACAACAACAATGCGTACAAAAGTATATACTTCTTCACGTAAGGGCAAAGGAGGTTGTAAAAATGAGACACCCTTCCTTCAACCTGCCCCAAAATACAGTGTTCGTGTGCCAGAAAAATAAGCTTCTAGTGCGTTTTCTGCCTGCCGGTACACGGACGGACGCCACCATCCTCTTATCAAGGCGTGAGAGCTTCGAGCTCATTAAATGTCAAGCGCCCGTTGGTTTCGTGGCATTTCTCTAGGAGTGGGCTAGCAGCCCAAGGGCGCGTACGGGGTGAATAAGTTGGATAAAGAAAAGATCAGCGCGTAAACCACGTAAGCGACAAACGGCACAGGAAAGAAACTATTTCCCGAACCATGAATGAAAGCGTGGTAACGAACCTTTCCAGCTTGGTTTAACCTTTCCAGTAATGTGATTACGATTGAGAAGGTGAGATACTCGAAATATCGTCTAATCGATAAGGCAGTTCATTGTAACTGTGGGACCAAGAAGTACCTTTAGACAAACAGTTGCAAAAATGGACCGGGCAATAAATCAGATAATTTTTAGGAACATGCTCCGAAAATGTATAAATAGATTATGGTGGAGCACTTAACTTAAGGAAACATAAATTCTCTGCGTAACAAATAAATATCCTAAAATCAGAATATTCACTTATTTATTTATATTCTAAAATAGAGAAGACCTTTACAACAAGATCAAACCAATAAAGGAAGGTATGGATAGACTATAAAAGACGAAGGGCTTAAAAATCTGTTACTTCAATTAAAACTAGTAAAGCTCGAACTAATAAATAAAATTTACATACTCGACACTATTTGTTTCTCGTGTTTTCTTCTTTCTGATTTTAGTTTTATTGCATTCATTTTATTGTTAGGAAAAGTTTCTTTAATTATCACAAAATTTGCAAGAGATTCGCACCTCAAAACTACACCAGAAACGTCCCCAAAGGTGCAAAGTACCCAAATGTTCTTTTCGAGCGAAACTCTAAGCTACCACGGATGGCCTCAAACTGATATCGATCGGTTAACATAAGACCTTCCTAATTTTTCACCATACTCTACAAAAATAGATCATCCAAAGAAGAAAAAAAACAATCCAAAAAACAGGTGTTTGTCGTATTGCTATGACACTGGCGTCGATTATGATTCATGCAAACACAGCAGTGGCTTTGCGAAATTTATTCTTCTATGCTAAAACCCCATGAATCCACACAAACGATAACAAAATATTCGTTCGCTCCATTTTTCTTTCCCATACCAATTGAACGCTCCCTGTGGGTTGGTATTGATAGGAAACGAAATACTTCCCACAAAACGGTTCCAGTTTTAAATATTATCATGTGGTTCGAATGAAAATGTAATATTCTATACCAACCTCAACAAAAAGGGGCTTTAGGAATTCTTTCTAAAGATTCAACTCAAACAAATGTTAACCAATTAAATGGAATGTAGCAATTAAAGAACTGTTGTTTCATAAACAGCAATAAAACCTCAGCCTTTTCCCGCAACGTGACTAATGCTATTAAAGATGGAAGAGATTACTATGCAAAATGGCTTATCTCGCAACACATTGACGTAGGACGATCGGTGGTGTACTGGCGGAATCCTTCGCCAGTAACTAACTGAATTATTGATATGCAGATCTCTTCCTACAGTTACTAATGGTAATATCAACGTGATACCTTTCATTAATATTGCATTGTTTAATAATGCGCGAATCGCTGTTATCTACCAGGGATTAGACATTTTTGTTTACAATTTTCATAAGACATTAAACAAGCCACATGACGTCAAGTTCTGTATCCAAATTTTATTCCGATCTACGAGAAGTTATCATCCAACTCGTGAAGGTTTATGGAGCTGATAATAAGATCGAATAATGATTAAGTTCCGATTTCAGAGTCAACAGAATCCCAAACATAGACTTTAGCATGGTGCATAATTCTATCGTCCACCTAAATTATGATGTATTACATTAAAATAAACCAACATCAAAAAAGTTTTTAAAAAAATATTGCGTTAGAATAAATCTTTAAAATTGTTTCTAAAGGCTTATCCGCATGCAAATCGGATGTTTTGCAAAAAAATAACTTACTCTATATGCAATAATATCCCGAAACGCACGTCGTTTCTCACTGTTGCTCAGTGAAACATTACGATTAGAGAGTGAGAAATTGTGGCGTTGGAATCCACGCAACTTCAATTCCCCTCGTGGAGGCAAAAGATCCAGAGAGCAAAAGAGATGCCCCTTACAGATATTGTCCCCTGGAACAGGTAGATAAATGGCAGAGATTCGTTCTGATACTATCGCACAATGTTTTGATATCGTTTCGCGGTGTTTTTTATTTTGAGATTTCGGCTTTAAATATTCTATCTGAAGCCGCATTTTTTGTATCTTTTGTTACTAAGCTCAATAAACACTATTTGGTAAATTAGTACGTTAGTCAAACCTTAACTTTAACTTTAATGCCTATTTTAACGTTTGGTACACTAAATGGTTTAGTAAGAGCAATACAAATGTGTGCTAACTAAAGGTATAAAACTGAATTAGCATCACAGTAACAGTCAATTTTAACTCTACCAACATTTGTTCTTTTGTCGAAGTCCCTGGCTACCAAAACTCACAGACATCGGGCAAAAGAAAAAGGTGATCAAATAACGAAATAACCAAGAGAGAGAGAGAGTGAGAGTGCAGCCAACACTGAGCGTAGAATCAGGGAGGGTCAAACGCATGGAGAAAATTAGAAACCTTATTTCATCGTATCGATTTTCGCTGTAGGAAGAATAACCGCTTGTAGGGCAAATCGCAGAATAAACTATTTGTCACACGTTCTGGGCTAAATAAAACAGTTTACGAACATTACAAACTGTGTCACTTTCTTGCTGTTCGCCTGCAAGATGGTCGAAGAACAAACTTGTATGAGCTTTTACTTCCCCAGTTACAATCGATGCAGGCTTACCTTGGATGGGGCCGGTGTGTGGTTTTTCGGTGTGGGCGGCTTTAAAATCTTCACGAAATAACACCAACTTTTCTTCCAATGACAATAGTACACGCACAGTTATATCAACTCCAATATTCAATGCACTCAATACCCGGCCCAGAATCAGTCGGACACCTAATATTCGGGACGTGCGGTTTCGACGGGGCTGCAGTTAGCCTTCCTGGACCAAAGCCAGCATAAACTCTTTTTTGCCAATCCCCTATTATCTCACTAAATGGACACTATTTTTTTCGAGACACCACTGTACACTACACCCAATATTTTGGGAACACATTCACACTACATCGAACGTGGAAGTTACCAGCATTTTTCGCTACGTTTCACCACTTTACTGAAAGGAAGGATGAATATTGCACTACACGGTTAAAAGATTGGTCGCGATATTCGATGTGTTTTGATGCACAAAATAGCACAACGACACTTTATATCGTTAAACCACTGCACTCTGCGCTTTCGCCTAGCACAAGCTACACGCACTAGCAAAACCGCGAACTTACACCGAGGGGAGTAACAACGTCGGACTAGTTGACAGCAGCTTTCGATGTCTCCAATGAGCGCAGTGTCATCATCAAAGTAACCAGCGTCATCGTTTGCAGTGCTGTTGCTATTTTCATGATCACCAGAATGTGCTTCCGTGTTTCGATAAAGGCTCTACGTACACACGTTGTTACAACCCACGCGCCATCGCGCCAGCTAGAATTGTTGCTGTTGCTGCTGCTGCTGCTGCTGCTAGTAAACCTCCCACCCCACACTTTCAACTACCGCTTGGGCACTTGTTCATCAGAAATGCCCGATATCAGGCATCCTTCTCATGACATACTGACTTGATTTAACTGCATTATGTAAGCCAACTAGCACTGCATTATGCTCCTGCATGCACAGAATGCATCTCCTTCGCTAGGCTCTAGTGTTCCGGAGATGCCCTTTCGCGCCGGAGGAAAACAAGCAGTGGGATTTGTGATCGGAACACCTTGTTTTGGCTGCGACAACACCAGAAACACTGCCGTTGGTACGCCCGTTCGTGTTGGATCCAGCAAAAAAAAAGGTAAGAGCAGCTAATTCTATTTTTTAACAGAACGCACTACACCATCAATCGTTACGGACCCGCACACACACGTAGAATTTTACGCGTTCGCCTTCGCACTTGGCTGTGATGCTGATCAAAACAAACACAATTTTCCAATCGGAAAAAGGCGAACACACATAATGCACTCACACACACACACATGCACACTTATGCCAGAAGGTAAATTTCCAAAGTGGCTACCAAATGGAAGCGCAAACGCGTATACTTCTTTCTTGCCTTCCGAACTGTGACCACTGGCGAAATGATGCAGAACAGCAAGATACAAAAAAGGAAACACCCCAAAACCTGTACGTACGCTTGTGCAAATGTGGGACGTACAGGAATAAAAAATCCGGAGCAGGATCGCTTCCACCGGATTGAAGTTTGCTTGATGCTAGCCGCTTTTGTTTTCGTGTCCCGATTTTCAGTCACTGTATGTACGCAAGTCTGCCACAAAACTAAACTCGCGAGCGTTCCGTTGATGTGCCACCGCTCACCTGGGGATGACTACAATAAGCGTATTGTTTGTTCCGTGCTCCGCCGTCATGACAGCACGCTACGTGCACTGCGTTTTCATTTATTCGTCAGGTTAATTCCTTAACAAATGCAGCACATTTGGTTGGAAGATAGAGTGGTTTTATTCGCTTTTTGCATTGATACACCAATTGTTTCTATACTATACGCTTACAATCATCCGATCTGCACTACGATAAAGCGCAAACTTGGGGCACTGTGTGGTCAACGCTTCGGATTCCGACGCTTCTTCGCAGAGCGTTGTCAAATCAGTGTGAAATGCGCGTAGAGGAGGCCATGTCATTTCGTTTGTTGGACATCAATTTGACGGATTAGATCCAGTCCGATCTACAGGGAAGAGGAGTTAATTCCCCACGAAAACTTGTTAGAGCCAAACAAATTATATTAAACATATTTATGTAAGGCAAATCTGTCCATTGATTAGAACAAAACATTGTTTGTGATAAAGTGGATTTAAAATTTGTTCGCTGCTGGGCTTCCACCCATTTTCACCCACAGGGAATGGTTCCGATCCGATCCAAAAATCAGCAGCGGGATTGGTTTGACGTTTAAGCAAGTTCATACTTTAATTTTATTTTCAAGCAAACATAACGCATACAAAATTTTAAAATTGTTCAATTTGCATTTTTATTTTCCATGCAAAGTTGCTAAAAACCTGTAATTTTCAATAGAAATGCAGTTTTAGCTGATGCATCTAACTTTTCATTTATTGTTGAAATGGCAACAAGAAAAAATATGTAAACCATTAAAGGGAAACGGAAGGACAACCAGAGCGCATGCGTGTGCATCAATAAACGTGTTTGGTATACAAAAGGGTTTATAAACATGTTCAAATCAATTTCTGATATACATTTTTCTGGTTCATATGCAAATGCTACAAGTGCGTTATGCAGAAATTGATGATACAAGCGCTTACAATACGAATAAGAATATAATGTTGCGAAATTCGATTATGTTCACAATCATACTACATTAAATTGTATTTACAGCGACGGGAACTACATAATTTCCCCTAACGGCACAGTATCCTAGAAACGTTATCCTACCCCAACTAGCTGCATATGTATTGGTGGGTGGCATAAACGACTTGTAGATTGTTCTGTGTGTGTTGTTTTTTGCAAACCAGACAGGTACAAGGATCAGGCGGGTATATAGACATTGGGTGGAGTGAACGACACAGGATATCTTTTGCTAGACCCTCCCGTAAACGACCTTCTCCAATTTCATTCCTTCTAGTTTTGGTCGCCCTTCCGTTTGCATTCTAAAGTTGGTTGCCCAATATTCACATTTCTTAATATACACATACAACGCGTCCACGCAGTGAAGGGCTTTTTTGTGAGGTTTGCGCTGAAATCCTGCGGGGTGTGTCTACGTTTTCTGGGAGTGGGGTCAGTTCCGTGAATCATTGACAGTTGCTTCATTCTGTTCTGGTTGAACCAGCTCAACTAGCAACTATCCTTGGAAAGAACGTAGTGTATTTCTGCATTTGAGAAGCCATGGACTTGAAAAACAAAGTTGCGCTCGTGACTGGTGCTGCCACCGGTCTCGGAAGAGCGTTCAGTGAAGAGTTGCTAAAGCATGGAGCTAAGGTAAACTAAGTGTAACTTATTAATGGAGAAATGTTCTTCAATCAGATGTATATTACACACAGGTTGTTGTATGTGACTTGGATTCGGATGCCGGCGAATTGACCGTGGAAGAACTCGAAAAACAATACGGAGAGAGAGTTTTATTTTGTCACTGCGACGTTACTGATTATGTGCAATTCGAAGGTAAGGTGCTACACAAGGGCAAATGATCGAGAAATGAACTGATACGCTTTATGTTTTTGCCATTTTATACGCAGAGGCGTTCGAGTATACTGTTTGCATGTTCAAGGAGGTCAACATTGTGATAAACAACGCAGAAATCATGAACGATAACTTCTGGGAACTCGAGGTCGATGTAAACCTGAACGGGGCAATCCGGGGCACACTGCTAGCCCAAAAGTTTATGGACAAAAACAGAGGCAAAGAGGGTGGTGTCCTGGTCAACATTGGATCTGGAGTGAGCGTAAAGCCTCAGTTATCTACCCCCATTTATACCGCAACCAAGCATGCCATCCTGGGTCTGACCAAAGCATGTGGTGATCCATTCCACTACGCAAACACCAGCGTTCGAGCGTTCGCTTATTGTCCCGGACCAATAGAGAACTCATCATCGCACAACAAACGTTTCATGTCACCGGCATATGAGAAGGCCAAGGAATTGGATATGAACGGTGTACAGTTGCAAAGGTAAGAAAATACCTGGTGCATGTATTTCTAAACCTCAGCTGGATGGCGTTAAAACGTTCTTAACATTTCAGAATGGAACATGTGGCGAAAGAATTGATACCGCTGTTAAAAAATGCACCCACCGGTTCCATATGGCTCGTATCGGGAGGCAAACCAGCAAAAGAGATTCCTTACAGTAGCATCTAAAGCTCATCCTACAACACATTCTTCATACTAGCGCTTTCGACTTCGTATCACATTACACCATTACTTCCGAACAGCATATGGCAAACACGAAAGTGTATTATAATAAGCAATTCCAGTCCGAAATCGCTAAACATTCCTTAATGTATCATCTATTCAAATTGTACTTAAGCCGATGATGGACTCATCGTTCATAAGTTCTCACATTAGCGCTTACATTCGTAGGGAAATAGCATTGGACCGCGTCAAATAATGTTCACACACAAACACTCATCACCATATGGTGCAGGATATTATTGAAAAGAACAACTAACGCTTTTGATATACATCATTACCAAACAAGACGAACAACCGATACGAAATATCAATATTGTAAAACAACATTGATACGATTTGCTCGGTGAAATTGTCGTAAAATAAAGTATAATGCATAATTAGTATGATAAATCTTTGCATATCATGTCCTTTATATTATGACCGTTCACTAGTTGGCCAAAAGTCACTGATATCAGCTCGTAGAGCTTGAAATTCGTCGTATACGAGCTGGGACATTTTCCAGCAATCCGCAAAACGAACATTTTAAATGTTTCTACAATTTCGTCGATTTGCCGACCATCGATTAGTCGATGTCAGAGGAATTTGACAGTTGTGAACCGCTTGCAAAATCATTTTCCGCTCATTCCATCGACGGACGTCGGAGCCAGCGCTAGGTGATGCGCTTCTGCTGTTCAGAACGATCTACAGCGTATAATTCTCAACAGTCTGGCAAGTGTACGTGTTTGTGTGTGTGTGCGATATCATCGAACGAAAAAGGTATCATTCATGGTGAAAGCAATTATGGTTTGTTTGCAGTAAAGTGATTAGTAACGGTACATCGTTTCAATAAAAAGTTTTCTTGACGATTCAATATTTTCTGTTGTACGAAAATAGGTAAGATGCCGGTAAATCTGGCTACCTTTGTTCTCCTGTTCGATGTGTGAATGTGTGCGTGATTTCTGCTGTCAAAAGAACCAGCAAAGCGGCGACAGTAGCAGCTAGGACGGTGACGACGAACAAGCATTTCTCTATCCAAATTGCGGAGTTCCATAGTTTTGTGCCCCCTAGTGTCGCCATTTTTCATCAGTCTGCGGTGCAAATATGGAAGTCGATCAAGTGTCGGGTGTTTTGCACACCATTCTATCCCCCGAAGAGATGGAAGCGATCGGGGAAGCGTCAGTGAAAAAGATCGAAGACGCGTGCGAAAAGAAATTTGAGGAATTCCTCATGGCAAAAGCGCTATGTGAAACAACAAAGACTGATCTAGGTAAGTGGCTGTAGATTTAGTTGTAAATAGATTTTGTTGTAGAAGGCCGCTTCATTCGGTGCCAGCATTGTTGTTAATCCGTATGATACTTCTACGAAATCGCATTTTTTATCCCCCAAATGAGATCTGTCAAAGCTATCCCGCTAGAAATGCGTAGCGGTGGACGCTCTTTGACGTGTGCAAATTTGTTTGGTTAAGTTGGTTTATGCCAAGTTTCTGTACGCGAAAAAATCATTCAAACGTACATAACACAATGCGGTATCAAAGCAATACGATTAATGCATGTACGTAATTTGCCCTTTTTTGTAGAAATCATGAAAACCGACTATGAGAGGAAGATCGAAGAGTTGACGTTGAAGGCAGAAGATGAATCGGCCAAATACCATTCCTCGCAGCTAAGCGTAAAAGAAATGCGCATAGAGCTGGAAGATGTAAAACAGGAGCTTATAAAAGCAAAGGAAAAGCTCTTCACGAATGAAACTGAAAATGATCGATTCCGCAAGGAGCGTAATCAGGCACTGGCCGAACGAGACACCATGGACAGTGCATTGAAGCGCAAAGAGCTCGAAGTTGACCGGTTGCACTATGATGTGCTCGAGCTGGAGAAGAAAATTAAATCCGCCAACGCGGCCAAATGTGAAGCATTAACCAAATTGGAGGAGATTGTTAGCAAGGAGCACAGTCTCGACTTTAAGGAAAAGCGCATGGACCAGGAACTGTCGATGCGCGACAATCAAATCGCCCGGCTGACGCAGGACCTGGATCAGACCTTGCGCGAACTGCAAGCCATTCGTCGGGATCAGAACATCAATTCCCTCACGATGGAAGCAAAGCTGACGGAAAAGAAAGAAGAGCTAAAAATTGCGACCCAAACGAACTCTTTTCTTTCGGAACAAAATGTGGAACTGTCTTCGAAGGTCGAGGAATTGGCCACTAAAAACATGAAGCTCAGCAACGAAATGTCCACCATGATGGAGCATTATCGCAAGGAGTTGGATTCGCAGAACCGCTTGTGCGAGTTACTGCAGCAGGACAAACACGATCACATGCAGCAAACGAAAGAACTGGAATCTGCGATAACTGCCCTGCGCCAGATGCTCAACGAGGCAACCGAGTCCTGCGGTATGATCGAAACGGAGAAAAAGCAGCTAGAGCTGAAACATGCCGAAGAGCTCGCAGATCGAGAAAAGTCCATCAGCGATCTCCGCGAAGAGCTGAAACATGCCAATGAGCTGCTTTCGGAAGCGCGCGACGAAAACGTAGAACACGCTGTTGAAAAACTTGCCCCGTCTGCGGTTTCGATGAGCCGGATGTTGAAGACCGGTATGTCATCGACGGAAGTTTACACTCTGTATGTGCGCACCATGGAGAAGCTACAGCAGGAGGAGAAAGAGCACGGGAAACTAAAACTGCAGACGCAGAACATTTTGCAAGAGTTGGAACAAAGTGCACCGGAAATTTTGCGTCAGCAAACCGAGAATCAAAACCTAAAGGAGGCGAACGAAGAGATTACGCTACAGCTCAATAATATGATCAAGCAAAGCGGAGAGTTGCACGCAGAAATAGCGACGCTGCGGGATAAGATACGCATGATGGACGGTGAGAACAAAAACTTCCGCCAAGAACGATTGGATCTCAGCCGTCAAGTGTGTCATCTACTGAACGAAGTGGAAAAACTGCAACACGGTGTATCCTCCGAAGACCTGGATCATGCGTTTGATTCCAATCCGGATGAAGTCTTCTCAAAAAAGCTGATCACGTTTAGCAATGTTAAGGAGCTGCAAGATAACAATTTGAAATTGCTGCTTGTGATACGAGATTTTAGCATGAAGGTGGATGAGCTGGAACGAGTCCACAACTCAATGAATGCCGCTACCTATGAAGCGAAATTGGATGCTTGCAACAACCGGATCCACGAGCTAAAGGACGCGGTAGACAAACATCGCCATTTGCTAGAGCAATGCAGTCAGCAACGTGATCGTTACAAGAAAATGTATCATGACGCGATGCGTAGCTACAATCCCGGGTACAATTCGGCTAGCATGAATGGAGGCAACTTGCAGGGCGATTCGCTAATGGACGGGCTGGACGAGATGCCCCTGGCTAACAGCAGTACGGCGAACGAAACGAGCGGTAAAAACGCCAGTTTAGCGGCAGCTGTGGCCGAAAAGGATCGCAAGGTATCTGAGCTGGAAAGCAAACATCAGAGCTTGCAGCAAGAGATGAGTGCTGTAAAACAGGAATATGAGGCTTACCGGCGTGAGAAACACTCCAACGACGTGCAGATTAACGAGCAGCTGGATAAAATGCGCACCGAAATCCGCGAACTATCGGCCAACAATGTGAAGCTTATGGGCACGAATGAGTTCAACTCCGAGCAGAACCGTCTAATATCGAAGAACATCACGACATACAAAAGCCAAATAACGGCCCTGGAGGAGCGGAATCGTAACTACGAAGGTACGATTGCGAAGCACGAGGCATCCATTATGTACCTAAAGGAGGAAGCGATGAGCGCGCAAACAAAGCTTGCCCGGGCCGAGGTGCAGCTGGAGAATTTGAAGCAGGAATGCCGCATTCTGAAGGATAGCGAAACGCGTCTGCGCACTGAACGGGAAATACTAAACCGTGAACGGTCCAATCAGAATCTGTTGCTGAACAATCTCGAAATGATCAAGGTCAGCATGGAGCGTTCGGAGAACGAGGGCAGATTGCGGCTGGAGACCCGTCTCGACGAAACATCCCGCGAATGTTCTGCCTTGCGGCGACGCTTACAAGAGGAGCAGGATCTGTCCCGCGAGCAGATGGCATGCCTTCAGCGACAGCTGGAAACGGCTCAGAAAAGAATGGAAGAGGAAATCGCCATCGCTGAGGGTCACCAAGCGGAGTTGCGAGATGCGCGTAATGATTTGGAAATTAAAACGCGTAAGATTGACGATCTGCAACGTAAGCTGCAGGAATCGTTGTCACCGAACGATGTTGACAATCCAGTAACGCAAGCGAAACGAAAGATTCGTGAGCTGGAAAACAGTCTGGCTGAAAATGTCGTCGAGATAAACTCGCTGCAAGCACAGCTAGCGACAGCGCAAGAGCACATGCAAAAGTATGCCGAACTTTCCGAATCCACAGTAAAGGAACTGAGAGATTTGTCGGAACTATCCAACCAACAGAAGGAGACGAGCGAAAAAGAAATTGCGACACTGCAAAAGAGTGAAGCCGAGCTGCGCACGCAGGTTGACGAGCTGAAGACGGAACTGTCATTGAAAATTACTGGTGCGAAGCTCACAACCGGCGATAAGGATTCCGAGCTGCATAAGGTGCAGCTGGAGCTTAAGGCTACCCTGGAGAAGGTGGCCGATCAAGCCCGCGAACTGCGCGAGATTCGTGAAAATTGTAATGCGTTGGCGGAAAAGCTGCACGAAGCGGAACAAAAGTATGCCCGCGAAATGATGGAACATTCCAGCGACATTCAACAGCTGGCGCAGCTGAAGGACGATATGCTGCGTACGCAGGCACAATTTGAAGACTTGAAGAAGCAGCGCGATCAAGCACAGGAACATTTGAAGACGGGCGAAGAGTGTTGGAACAATAGGGAAGAAAAGCTCCGCACAGAGGTTTCCCAGTTGGAGGAACAGTTAAGCAACCTCAATTCGCAGAATGCGGTATTGCACGATCAGATACAGAACCTCGGTACACGGTTGTCGATTAGCGCAGCAGCACATAACCAATCGTCGTTAGCTGAAGCCGAATCGGCAAACGCGGATAATTCAATGATCGGTGATGACGCTTCCATTCTGAACCGTTCATTGAACGACGAGGAGAAACAATCGGTGGAACAATTGCTGCAAATTATTAAATACCTGCGCAAGGAGAAGGATATCGCGGTGGCACGGTCCGACATGCTACGCTCGGAGAATGTGCGCATTCAGTCTGAGCTAATGATCCTGGAAAAGAAGTTCGAAGAGGTGCAAGCCGAGTTGAAGGAAATGCGCGAGAAAACCGATACCGTTACCGTGACAGCGGCCAAACACGAGGAAATTCTGCGCAAGCTCGATACTTACAATGCTATAGTGGACAGCAACCGGGTGCTACGGGAGGAACGGGACGGTCTTAACCAGAAGGTTCGAGAGCTATCCCAGCGTTTGCTCGACGCCGAAGATAAACTATTCCCGCTAGAGGAGAAGGTGCAAGAGCTGACGGTAAAGCTGGAATCTTCCACCAATGAAAACACGACCCTGCGGATGGACGTCGCCCGGCAGCGCCAACGGTTGACGTCGCTGGTAGAACGCTCCTCGAAAATAAATTCTGACGACTGGAAGCGCATGCAGACGGAGCGTGAAAATCTCGCCAAAATGCTCGTTGCCGAGAAGGATTTGCTCAAGCACGCGAACGAGGAGCTGAATACGCACAAGGTCGAACGGACAAGACTCGAGGGAGAGCTCGGCTCGGTTAGCAAACAGTTGCACGCATGCCACGCGCAGGTGAAGAAGCTTACTGACGATCTGGAGGCGACAGCTGGTCAAACGGTGGAAATAGAGACACTTAAAGCGAAGCTGAAAACAACGGAGGATCAACTCGCCGAGGTGCGACTGAAGGAGAGTCAGATTCGTAAGATTGCCAAACGGTACAAGGACTCGTTCAACGAGCTGAAGCGGCAGACCGATGAACGGGAAATGGATGCTGCAGAGAATGCTAACGTTTCAAGAGGGTCCGCACTCGATGCGAGCGCATCTGGAACCGGCGCTACGGTCGCCACCGAAGAGAATGCTGCGGATGTGGAAGATATGCGCAAACAGGTTGAAACGGCGGCGGAAGAAATTGATACGCTCAAGAAAGAGAATGAGCTGCTCCGTGCTAAACTGGACAAGGCCGAACGTAGCATTGACGTCGTGAAGGATGCGAAAACTCGCATTCTGACCCTGACGGAGCAAAAGAATAATGCGACACGGGAGTTGAATGCGGTTAAGGGTCAGTTGCAACAGCAGTTGGATCAGATGCGCGAGGAAACGGACCTGTTAAAGGCGCAGTATGAAGGGCGGGTGACGCGCTGTGAGAAGGAGAATGCCGATGCGGACCGTGAAAGCAAGGACACAATCAATCGGTTGACTCGCGAAAACGAGCAGCTAACGATTCGGCTGAACCAATTGAATCGTCAGCTGGGATTGCAGCAGGCTGTGGCGAAACCAACGACGAGTGCGGTTGGGGCGGGCGTGTCGGAGAAACCGGCCGGCGAAAGTCCCCGCACAGCGAACGTGAAACCAATGGCCGGACCAAGCCAACAGCAGTCGGCAGCGGTTACGCCGCGGCGTGTAAGCGAAACACCGCTCGCTAGCATCCGGCCAATGGCCGTAGGAAGCCGCACAGCTGCCGTGCTTCCAACAAGCCAAACCAGCAGCACGAACGTTGCGATTGTGCAGGGTTCTTCAGCGTCGCCTTCCGTGTCAACATCACCGGCACCCGGTGTAGGCGTATCTGCCGGGGCGGTTAATAGCAATATTGCTGCCAACGCGGCTTCCACCGGAGGAAGCAGCTCATCCGGCTGCACTGGATCATCGGTAGCAGTCAGCGGAGGTAACGCATCCGCTAGTGTGTCCGGTACGCCGTCGACCAGTGGCCTCACGACGGCTCTCGTGCCACCGCAACAGCAAGTGCACAGTGTGACGGCTACTAGCAGCAGCAGCTGTGGTGGCACTGGCGTAACCAACGCGCTCGGATTGAACGAATCGATCACTGCGTCCTCTTCACCGACCAGCTCGCATACAGATTACATGCCGGCAACGAGTTCGGCTAGTGTCGCGGTTGCCGCGGTACCGCCAATGGGTACAGCTTCAACATCAACTGCCGAAAGTTCTTCATCGTCGTCTTCCAGCACGTCCCTGCATGTGGAAGGAGAAAACACGCCCCAAATGAGTAGCAACGACCAGACACATCCACAGCTGCAGCAGCAACAAGTACAGCAAGCCGCTGTGGCCATGGTTATGCCACATGTGGAGGGTGGAGTTGTTCAACAACAATCATTGCAACAACAGCAACCACAACCACACCTTCCTCAGCAACAGCAACAAGCGAATGTGCAGCTGCAATTACAACCACTGCAGCAACAGCAATCGACTCCTCAAGTAAGTAGCTTTAATCAAAAACACGAAAAACACCTAAAATTAACATTTACACTCATTTTGATTTTCCTTTTGCTTGTTCCTTTGCACGTAGGCCTCTTCCAGCAATACTGTAACCACTACGCAGGCTGGCCACAAACGCCCGCGTGATGTGGAAGGCGACAGCTCCACAGATAACGCTGGGCAACAGTTGACTATAAAGCCAACACCAGCTAAGAAACGTATTCGCATGGTGCAAGTAGCAGTGGATGGTTTTCAGGTAACATCGAATAATTAAACAACGGATGAAGACATTTGTTCATATTCTATGTTTGTTCATTTTAGGGCGTCAGTGAATCCGGTCTAGATGTGGAGTATCAAGTGCCCACATCGTCACAACGCGACCAAGAAGACGATATCATTGTGGTAGATACCGAGGAGGAGGATGACGATGACGAGGAGGAGGAGGAAGACGAAGAGGACGTGGGTATGGCTGACGAAGGTACGGCCGAAGCGGATGACGGTCCATTCGATAGTTACGAAACGGAGGAATTGGGCGTTGCCGGTGGTGTAGGTGCCTACGACGAGGGTGAAGGTCCGGACATAGACGAGGATAATAATATTCAATCCGCCAACAATGAGGTCGACGTCGATGAGGATAATGAGATACCGAATCCTTGTGGCACAACTTCTACCACTTCCACGTCGACATCCTCCACATCGTCCTCTACGCTGTCGGCGAAACAGGCGTCGGGCCAACACGCGGCTCCGATGGATACGACGGAAGATGTAGAAACCAGTAGCACCAGCAGCACAACAGTGCCCGCGGGTGGAAGTTCAGTGGCCGTTGCCGTTGCGGGACCGTCTACATCCATGCAATCGTCATCTCCGGTAGAGAGTGGCGCAAGCACAAGTTCCACCATCGGTGGCAATACATCGAACGATGCACAGCAACTGCCACAGATTCAAAGTACTACTGGCAGTACGAATCACAGTGAAGCTTCCACCGGTCAGCAATCCTCTTCCTCCTCCTCGGTACCACTGCCATCGTCAGCTGCTGCATCCTCATCGGGAACAGGGGGGACTGCATCAATCCAATCGCAAGGCGTTGCAGCGGCTGGTATTGTCGGTGGAAGTGCACGACAGGTGGTGAATCCATTGAGTCGCCAGCAGCAGCAGGCAACACACCTCATACTGATGCAGCAGAGCTATGAGCATCATGAAAGTGCTGATGATCGTATTGTGCCGAGCACACCAACGTTGTATGCTCCTCGTCGAACTGATGGGTAAGACACTTAAAGCGTAAGCCACATGTAATTGTTTTTGTTTCTTTTTTTTGTGCAGTATTCTTTGTCTTGTATAACCTATTTGCTTGGACCATCGTCTCTCATTATAGACAAACATACACACTTCATATATTTGGTTCCATTCGGTAAAAGAAAGTAACTGTTGATATTAATTAGTATGTTACATTTGTTTTTCGTGGTTTGCGATGTGCTCAAACCATCAAATTGGGATTTTGATATTTTAAATTATTTTTTATTTCGTTAGGCAAAATAGCACCGTGAGGGAAAAAATGATATACATGATATTTTTATTGCATGAAGTTTGGTGGCTAAGTGATGCGTTACCGTGTAGTTAACACTACAACTACTGGAGTAGTAATTTTGATTAGTCCGGTACCATCCGATCAAAATACTGGATTGTTCTTGTGTTCTTCCAAAATTGATGAATGATTTTTAAACAGCTATTCAATAACTTAATTGAACTTTCTAAATTATAGATATAGTAACCAATAATCAATTTGGATGATCGCGAAAAATTTCGAAAAAATTGAAATCCTGGTAGTTGATCGTGTATTCCAAGTCAATTTAAAACGTTTGCATTTTTTCTTATAACTTTATTTTTGGATGTCATACTTTTTTATTGTTTTCTCATAAGTTTCTCCGTTAACTAACCACTGTTCGAATAGATCTCTTCTAGTAAAACTATTGTATGTATCTCACGAATCTTTGGATTGTTGAGAAAAGTGTAGTAATATTTATAGATAGCAGCATTTCCATCATTTCATCCATATCAATGATCAATAATTGATCATCATTATTTATATAAATGATCCCCCTTAATGTATGATTAGTTGTAACATATAAGTAAAAAATAATATGTTTTTTTACAGATGGTACAGAAAATGTTTTTGAGCACTTGTTTTGAATGTTGCTCCTTATTTTCAATGACCTTTTAGTTACAAAATTTTAAATTTAAAGGTTGTTTACACACGTTGTATTTTGGCCGACGACCTGTAATGTTTTTTTTTATGTTATTGATGTAACGATTTTTTTCCCAGGTTGGTTGGTTTATTTGTTTATTTATAAAGACTTTGAATTAATGGACTATCTTCGTCTCTTGCCTATGAAGTCATGCTTGCTAGACTTGTTTTGACCATATAACCAGAAAGTAAGTTCTTGCTGCGGGAAAACCGTCTGGATTTAATGTTACCGGTCCTGTCGAGTGCTGAAGCAAAAATTATTACATTGTTAACTACTCTTAGAAGTTTTAAACAGTTTCGATCAAGATCGATAGGCCCAGCTGATCGAGGTTGCACAGTTTCACCGCATAGGGGGGAAATATCTCAAAGCTGTGTTGAAACGATGGCCGGAGAGGCTGGGTTGACCATCGAGATCGAACAGGATTGAGGATATTTTTATTGATTCGTAAAATATGTAGAAAATCTACAATTTTACTAACAATTATTACTAATCATTTCAATTAATTAATTCGTTTTTTGGCGTCCAGAGGTTCTATCTATTTTAAACGTTTTTTTTTCTTTTCAAAACACTGGAAAACATGTAATGAACCATCACATATTTGGTATTCTATCTTGAACTGTGATAAGCCCTGCTTATGTGCAGCTCAAAGAGAGAGCAGTCCCATATGTAAGGATTTTAAATTCCGCATATAAGGATTGTATATGTCATGTATGAAGGATTGTATGATTGGTGATATGTCATATCACCCATTTATTTGCAGGTTTCAATAATTCAACTGTTTTAAATTATTCATATAATTTTCCCAAATCATAACACATGTACAATGTTGTACTAGAACTGGTACCAGTTTCCAGTTTTAATATAATTATTATTATTATTCTATGTTAGTTTGCATGCAATGGGATTTTTCATTTATTTCATATTAGTTAGTTAACTTAGTTAGTGGCATATCTAAAGTACCTTATTTACTTTTTTATTATAAAATGACAGTGATGGAATGATGATAGCTTGTCCCAAATACGGATATTTCTTCTTCCTGAACAATAGTTTTTGGTAGAACATTTAGCTAATATATTTATAATGAATTGAAACAATTATGAATCAATGGTGATGTACCCGACACCATGTCGTTGGTACGCTATGTTGAGTGGATGTTTTAAACAGCATTGCTGGTAACAGTTCTCCGGGAATTGCATTATCTCATGTTTCAGTTTAAAAACTCCCGTTCATTTCATTGCTCTATATTAATCAACAGCTTTTCAACTCAAAAAGCTCATTTTCTAACCATATCTCTCTCTTTCTTTGTTCTCGCAATTTCGCATACGCCGTAGGCCATAAGTAAGACACGTCGCCCATGGGAAAGAAGGGGGAACACACCGTAGAGTAATATAAAATATGGTTAAGTCATTTCAGATAGTTTTCGAACACATGAGAAAGTTGAACGCTATTTGTTATCACAATCAGTTCTTATTGTTGCGTTAAGGAGGAGTTATTTCTCAACTTTGGCATTCCAAAAATACGCTGAGTAGTTTCTACTGTTTGGCAAACGAAATTTCATTGTTCGAACTCAGGTGTAAGCGGAGTCTTTTCAGTGCAGACACACTTGCAGATTAACAAGCTTGAGAGGAAGAATTGAAATCATTTAGACAATGACAAACAACAGTATTGGCATCAACCAACAAATAAGCAAAAATGTTCTAGCGATACAGATCTATGAGGGCCGGCAGCCATGCCATAAACCATTGCTTACACATAACTATGGTTCATGGGAATGGTTAGCAAGCACTCTATGTTGTACATTATATCGTTCAGTTTGCATAACACAGGCTTTAATGATTGAACATATTTTTGGCACTCATAACTATTAGCTTACTAGGTTACTGTACATAATAGTGAATTTTACAAATCGAACTAACACGCTCGTTCAAAGCTCAGGCACCACCCGCACGATAGTAACGTTTTATTTTTCAACAGCGCTTTTTAGTAAACGTAAATGCATTGCTGTACATAATGGCGCACTTAATTTGAGATGTTATTCGAGTAAGCGGAGTGCGTAAAGAGATGGCTTCAAGGCCCAGTTAGTGTATAGATGTATGTTTCATAAGTAAGGTTATTGCACAAGTTTAATTAATTGCTACAATATATTATATAAACAATGGTCAAGCATCTTATAATACGAATGGGAAATTTTTCAAAAGAAAGAAATATAGACTTGTGAGATTATCTGCACACGAGGAGTGTGCATCGTTAATGACAGGTATGAATCGTATGAGTCCTATGGCTATATAGAATGCGTGAGAATAATGTAATCTGTACGTGTGCACTGTGTTTTCTACTGTTTTCTGCTGCATACCTTGCCTTTATGATTGCCAAAGCCATGCACATGTGTGAGACATTGAATGAGAGAGATTTATAGAAATGTGAAAACTATCCGGAACAAATAAGTGATAAAAGAGGAATTTTGTGACATGATAATTCCATTTCTTTCGTCATTCCATTATGCTATTGCTTTAGTGATTCTGTCAAATTATCATTTTTTATTATTGTACAATTGGTTATCTGTGCCATTTTGGTTGGTTTGTAGCTAAAAAGCTGATTTTAAGTACAGCATCTGCGGATTGGATCCACTGTAAATTGAAACTACTATAAGGTATGTTTAAAATTTGTGGTACCAACTCTATGGTATGGATGCAAAGATAAAGCTTTATTGAATATCTTACAAAGATGAGTGTAGCTATCGATGGGAATGTACATTCTTTTTTTCTTCAAATGTGTGTTTATTTTAAATGATTTTGAATTATGTGCATTTTGTTGTTGTTGATTTTGTCTTATTTGATTAGCAAAACGCGACGAGTATAATAAACAGTGGCATTTTCCGTTTTCAGTTTCAGCGTAGGTTCGCCCCATCCGCAAGTACCGACCGCTCGCTTTACGTTCAGTGAGACTTCCACCAGTCGTCAGTCAGTCGGTGTGGTACCCACCAGTGGAGGCGTTACCGGTAGCGTAGGACTTCCGGAGGGCATTGATGACACCAGGATTGATCTATCGCAGCTGGATGAAGCGACGGCCGGTGGCAGTGGTGGCGGTGGACGTAGTGTACCTACGACACCCCAACATACCACCCATTCCGAACATATCGGAATCGGCGGAATGGCCGTACCCGGTCCATCCAACAATCCACTCAACAATATCGAACGTTCGTCTCCGGGTGGAGGCGAAAGCCAAGTGCCCGATATTCTCGTTTCGGGTGCTAGTATTGGAGGTGAGTAATATTGTATTATGAAGAATGCTACTTATAAGATGTCACACAAGCCAGCAGTCGCTTAAAAATTAGTTATTTTAAGATAATTGCATTGTGCGCAAATTTTAGAACTTTTAACGTGGGGAACATTCTTCCTCTTTTCAAGGAATCCCAAGGAATTTCCACTTTTGGCTATCCTTGACTTAATAAACTTAATAGATTATTAGATACCACGTAGTTGGATAGTCAAATACTCACTACGGGGGAATTGTTCCAGATCGGACTAGATTCCCGATCCTGCCGTGTGAAGATTCGGATGTTGTTCATTCATGATTCATGTTCCTTATGTATATTTTTTCCTTCTACGCTATTGCAATCTAATCCTTTTGGCAAACGAGCAGACGGTTACATTCCGGAATCGACGACTAGCAGCACCATCGATCCGCTGCATCCTACCTATTCCTCCGAAGCGTTGGCCGCGTCTGATGCAGTTGGTTCGGAAGCTCTCGATCGTACTGAACGAGAGCTGTTAGAGGAAGACGAAGACGACCTCGTTGATGACGGTGTGGCGGTGGGAGATGATTCTGCGATGGATGCTGAAGTAAATGACGTCGACGATGGTGCAACAACGGCAGTTTCGGAAACCACAACCGCGGCTCCTACTACTTCGGGTAGCGTAGAAACTCCAACAGCAGAAGCATCGTCAAGAACGGCCCAGCAGTCCGGAACCGCCAGTGGCAGTGGATTGGCTTCGGGTTCCCGTAACAACGAAGCCGATACTGGTACGGGTGACGATAGAATCAGTTCGGAGGGAGAAACATTGACTACCACCACACGACCGGTAATTCAATCATATTGCTTTGAAGATGTGTGGGGACAAGTTTCTAGTGTTTTATACAATATTGTTTTAGATGGAGGAAAGCAGTGAAGCGGAAGTATTGGAAGCTCCCAGTAGCAATACGCGATCGCGTACCTCCACACAACGCGTTGCAACAAACGTTACTGGCGGACGCCATGCCGGCCGGCGTTACAATCACCGTGGGGCAAACCGTACTCCTATAACCTGGAACGAAGGCAGAGGTAAGCTTTGTGCCATTACTTTCCCTAACGATAGTGCCATGTACAAATAATATTCTATTCAGCCTCCCACAATCGTTCCGGCTCACAAAATACAGGACCTACGCATTACCAGCCTCCGCACATGATGCAACAGCATATGCAACAACAGCAGCAGCAGCAGCAGCAGCAGCAGCAACAACAACAACAACAACAACAAGGACGAGGTCGAAATCCGCGAACTGGCCGTGGAAGACGTATGAATCACCCGTACCGATATTAGTAAGAACAGCGCTGCTACACGTAAAAAGGTACGCACCACTACATAACATAAGTTGGAATGACTTTCGATAAAAAAAAAACAGAATAGATAAAAGATAAGAAGAGTTGTAATGCTAGTTCTCTCACAGGCTGCTAGGTAGTCATTTATTTTCCATTATTTTATTATCATTATTTTCCTTGTATATGCGTTTTCCACCACCATAGATGATAAGAAACTGCTCGAAGAAACAATGGATGATAAGGTTTGCTTAAATATATTAAAATCATTCTGCATTTTATGCGAAGTGGTGTGAAACATATACTTAACTATCAGTTTATGCAAAAATGCATTTTTTTTACAAAAAAGTTGAGAAATTCATCGGTTTTATTATCTAAAAGGTAACAATAGTCTTCTTAGATTTTTTTTCTATTCAACGGAAAATTTTTTGCTTAAAAATGTCCTAAATTGCCTGAAAGTTCCTTCAAAATCCCCAATGTCCACAATTCTTTGGATCATGGAAACACCGATGGCAGTGCGGAATTTTTTTCCCTCAGTTGTAGTGGAAGCACAACATGCTCCCACTACTACCTTGGTTTAGACGTTTAACTTTCGACCTTAAACAAGTTATGAAGAATTATGATCCATCTACTTACTCCGGGGTATTTATTCAGCTGCAACAAAAATGCATGTGCCAATTGGCCATATCGAATGAGGCTATAGAGCCCAAAGTCTCTATAAAATAATCAAACAACAACAAAATTGGCCATATGATATGAGTAAATAAGGCGTCCTGTAATTTGTATCATCACACATTCTTTTATTTTCTTAATGCTGTTTACAAAACGATCCAGGTCTCCAAAACGTGCCAGGTAAATGGTATAAATGTTTACAAAACTGTTTGTGCAGGTTTTTGAAAAGCATAAGCAAACACTCAGCGGGGCGGCGTTAGATTCGCTCGTAGTACAGACAGATACTACTACTTCTTCAGTCTACTGTTTCCGAAATGGCCGTTGCTCGTTGCTGAGCGGTGCCACCGGATGTGCCGGTTGGTTTTGTCGCTGCCATCCAGGCCTTTCCGTCCTGTATCGATTGTTTGGTTCTGCCTGATGTTTTCTCGCTGACCGCGAGAGCCTTCTTCGAGTTCTGTACAAACTCCATGAGACCGCGGGACATGTAGTATGGCCGGCTGATACCGTCGTTGCTCTCACAATCTTCGCAGAAACATAGAAAGATGGTATCGACCGTCATCTGACAAAAAAAAAACATTAATTGAAGTGTTATGTATGCGTAAACAATACAATGTCCTGGAATAATAACGACTAAGCAAAGATCTTGGGCTTACCTCATAAACGGTCATGAAGCAATGTGCCACCAGATAGGCAAAGATGCCGACTAATATCAGTGGCACGTACGGATGGTGCAAGCCTGCCTTCTTCTGGATCAGTTCCACCCCGATCAGTACAGTCGCGACTACGACAAACACTTTCGCCAACACCAGTACAAAATCGCCAACGGAGTTGATGGCGAAAACGCGTAGTGCATTGTTAGTCAGCAGTCGGAATGCGTTTTTGCCGGCCAGACAAAAAGGATCACCGTGCATCGCCGTCAGTATGTAGGCATTGCGGGTCAGGTACTGCAAAAACCGCTCAAAGCACTGCAGGCAACATTGGCAACAGTCGAACAGAAAACTAGTGACGCGGTTCTGCGGGTTGCGTACCGTGTGCTGCAAAAGAGATGCAAAATTTTAAGGGATCAATACAAAACCACCCGCTTATGTGCTCATTTGTGTTGTGCTGAGTGCATCTTTTCAGAAGAATTATTGATCGTAGATTCGAAAGATTCATGAGTCTCCAGAGTTTGAGCTTATTCCGCAATTAAACACGCTATAAATATACCGTATTTTCAATTTGCTTTATCAAAATCTTGGGTGCAAAAGGTGAAAATTATTATTATAATCCGTTGCTACTGTTGCTCCTGTTTACTGTTCAACATTGCTCTGAAAGCTATCATACGAAGTGCAGTTTTCGACATCCGGGGCACCAATTTTACCCGATCTCTCCAATTCCTGGGCTTTGCGGCTGACATCGACATCATCTTACGGACATCTGCAGCGGTGTGCGAGGCCGGTAGGATTGGAATGATGATCAATGCGACGAATTGCCGGAGGTTCTTACCGTGATAGAGTTCGACTGGGAAGCAGAGTATCAATTGACGGCGACGATATCGAGGTACTAGAGGAGTTCTGCTACCTTGGAAAGATTGTAACTTCGGACAACAACATCACCAGCGAAATCCGATGGCGCATTGTTCAGGAAAAACGTGCCTATTATGGGCTCCACAAACTCCTCTGCCATCCAAATCCAGAAGACTCCAACTGCGCACGAAATGCACCATACATCGTACACGGATACGTCAGGTAGTCCTCTACGGACACGAGTTCTGGACTATGTTGGCGGAGGACGCCAATTCGCTCGCCATTTTTGAACGGCGAGTGCTGAGGACTATCTTTGCTGCTGGTGTGTGAGCTAGTGGTAGCTGAGCTGTTTGGCGAAGCCGATATTCTAACGGTGGCCAAAGCCGATAGGATACGTTGGTTGAGGCACGTGATGAGGATGCCGGACTCATACCCCACCAAGAAGTGATTGATTTTCCATTCCGAAACTAATTCAAGTACTTGAAATTGAAGGCATTTGAAATATTCCAACTACTTCTAGAATTCTAGTGCAATGATCCTAGTGTTTGGTTTAGGATTATAGTACATCTTCAAGCAAAGTAGCTCGAATTTTTAGAGATTCACGAGTCTGTGTAATAGAGATTGCGGGTCATCTGTACGGTTCCATGAACTCACCATCAACAGCTTTAGCATCGTCCTCAGAAACTGTACCACTGCAATGATGAAAGATCCCAGTGCCACGGTACCGAGATGGTAGCGCAACAGATTGCAGTAGCTACGCCCGATCGGGTTGCTTAAGTGGGTTTTGTTGCGGGTGAAAAACCAACAGGCTACTGCACCCGCTATAACCATGTGTTGGCAACCGATGATGAACTGGCAGAACCACAGGAACGCGAACAGATTGTACCAACGTGTGAATAGCATAGTGGAATTCTTCATGTATTTGGCGCTATTGTTACTCTCTACCACCAACATTCCGGCACTTTCGATCCACACGGTAAAGTAAACGTACAGCACAATTACCACTGCGATGGTTGTGAAGGTCTGTGGACAAAGAAGTATATGCATAGAATATAATATATCTAATATGAAGACATTTTTTTCAATTATCGTACCAAAATAGGTTCCGCTAAAAGAAACGGCATGCTGGCGATCGCTTTGCCCGCCTCTTTGAACAGCTGCACGACCAGCTTGATCCGTTTGCGCATCACCAATATCACCAAGAACACGAGCAGCGTTACGATGGTGGCCGCGATGGCGTAGTACAGCCAACTGTTCATACGTGTCCGTGCGGATTCTGCGGCAGCTTCTGGAAGTTGCTCCGATTCGTATTGCCACCGGAACCACAACCAGATTGTACCGGCGGTGCAGGCCAACACAACGGCTAGCAGCACCAACCATACGATCAGACCCGGTATTATACGCAGCAGCAAGAGCGTGAGCAAGGAAAATACGAACGATGTCACAGCAAGCCAGAGCATTTCCTTATGGCAAGCTTCCAGATCTTCGGACACTTCCTGGAAAAAGTTCTTCAGCCCGGTGCGTGTGGCCACCTCCTCCGTTGGGTTGTTCTTCCGAATGCAACGATTTAGAAATGGTTTGCTGCGGATGAGAGTGAAGATCGGTGTTCCCGATAGCGTTACTACAAATTCCACCAAAGAATAGAGAACATGAACCTACAAGCCTTCCACTTCGTCACAGCTAGCGACACACATACGGTGCAGATCGCTTTCTGTCACTCCGGATCCTTCGACCAACAAAAATTGCTCCCGCGTCCTATCTGCCCCCTGCGAATGAGTAGCGGCGTCACACAAAATATCGATTAGTTCCGGTACTACCGCAAGGCATCGTGTCACCATATGTGGTTGTAATTTTGTAATGATGTTGTGTCATTAACGATTTCTTTAACCGCTCCGTTGAACGAGCGTGTTAATCCAAGGTTGTGTGCTGCATGTTACCTTGCACGGCAGGCTCTGGTCCGGCTGGTTGTCGCGGCCACAAACATTGGCGCAGTCATCGTAGCCATTTATTATGCGATAGATATCTCCAAACGCCATGCAGTAGATAATGAGTACCAGCTGCGGTAAAAGGCAAAGCAAATAGATAAATTGTAGGAAGGTACATGAGAGGAAAAGGACGAAAAAGACGTGGTTTTTTAAGCGTGCATGCTATGTATGCTACTAGTTAAAAATACGGTATGTGTCTTTCCATCATAAACTTTTAAAATTTGAAAACTTTGAAGTCAGACCGTACTACTTTTTGAATTTTTTTAGTTATCGGACTTTAGAGACTTTGCTCTACATCAATCTCTTTGCGAATGGGAAGAAATGTACAGGAAGTACAGGGAAAAACAACGCAATGTATAGAAATTCTTAATTTGAAAATATTTCAACGAAGCTCGTCCAAGTTAAGATTAAATATAACATTCATATACCTAAACTCTGGCGAAATATGGATGGCAAATTAATTACACGCATGCAGCTGATTTAGACTAATCACAATAAAATTATAAAGCCTTGGATGTTTAGACCTCAGTCATAGGAGAGTATTCCAAAATAAAATAAATTACGTTATGGGCAACTCTGCCAGTACCAGTCATTTTGACTGGTATTTATTTCGAATGATAAACAGCATGGTTCTGACCAGAATATTGATAAAAGTGTGATTGTTCGTCGCAAATAAACGCAGTATAGCGTCAAGATAACAGAAGAAACCAACGTTTTACAGTTTGATGAGCCATAAAACTCTGTCACTTTCATTACTCTACTGTACACACTAAACACCACTCCGCAACCAATTGGCTTTTATACGGTATGGCGGTGCTGCTATTTTTGGGAATATTTCGTGTTAGTTCGGTTGCCTATCAAATCAATCAAAGATTGGATAGAAAAAAAAACTAAAACAAATATGAAAATAACGGACACATTTGGAAAATATTAACTAAGTAATCACCAGTCATTTTAGCTGGAAGAAATATCTTTACGTATGGAGCTTCGTTCACAGCGGTTCGAGGTCCTTTTTAAAATTGGAAACCAATGTGATAGGTACACCTACAAATGATAGGGCCTCAAAAGAGCTTAATCCGATACAGTCCAACAGTATCATCGAATTCTATTGGAAAATGGCCTGTGAGAGAGCATAACACCTTCTCATCCGTCGAACGAACGTAAACTCTTACCAAATGAATTGTGTTTAAATAACAAAAAAAGTGGAGAAGAAAGTCAGGAGTGATTTTTTGTATATATGATGATAGGTTAATGTTGGATCATGAACCTGTTTAGATTTGAACTAACAACACAACAATATAGTACGTACCAGGATCAGAATGAACGCTGCCTTGATGGCGATGAACAGTATATCCGTACATTGACGTTCCGTTCGGAAAACATTAATCGACTCATGAATGCTCGGTGAAGGTGATTTAGAATGCTGAAAAAGGGCAGTACAAATCATTAACGTAATCGTTGTTGCACTACATGGTATAGAGTCGAAACACTTACGTCGAACGATTCGCCCGGAGATACTTTATCCGTCCGGCTAGTCAGACAGCAACATAACTGTTGCATTTCTCCAGGATTACAAAAACACTTTAATGCTTAACGTTTCACGTTGTTCCTCGTGTGACAGTAAAAGTTTTGATAAGTCACTTTGTCATATTGAAGATGCCACTAATATCGACGTTTACTACACTTTTCGATAACTCAACCAGACATGGAGGACACTTTCTACAGAGCTCCATAGACCATACACCTGAAACGAAACGCTGTGTACTACTAAACAATTACATTGGTAATTCAGACACCACACAACACTAACTAATTCCTACACCGATATTTTTCCAACTGTGACTTTTGAGTTCCCCCAGGAGTGCCAAACTAGTTGTGTGTTGTGCGGACGCTAAATTACAGTGCACACAAATACCATTGAATGCACAGGTCCTAAATTGAATGACACTGGCATAACGATGGCCTTTGACTATTCACCACAATCATGACTATCAATGGGCACGGACAAGTTAGGCTCAAACAGTTACGTTTCTAAGGACATTCACACATTCAATGGTGTGCATGATTGTCTCGCGCTTTTGTTCCAATATCCCTCTAGAGTGGGATTGGGAGGGCTAGTTTACAGGCACAACCAGCCCAACGATATCTCCATCTACGCGATTGACTAAGCGCAAACAAACATGAAATGACTACGAAATTTGATTCCGGCGATATGTACTTGCCGCCCTTCCGGGGGAATGCTTTTTATTATGACAACACCCTAGCACATAAATGCTTCCAAGCAAACCATTGGGCGTTACCACCAGAAGCGATTGAATCTTTCCGAAACAATACCAAGCTAGTCTCGCGTATGGTGTGTGAGTAATGTTCGGTATTAAAGTACATTTGCTTATGAGGTCGTAAGTTGGTAAAGACAAGCCTTTTCTAATAGTAATTTTAATTATTTTTTGTTAAAATTTAATTTGGAAATACGACTCTGAGAGATAGGATTTTAGACTATAATAATTTAATTTAAAGGAGTCTTTGGGAAAATGGTTAACAGGACTCTTCAATCCGTATACTTGGAAAGACGAGGCAGTCTATGCTTTATAGGCCTTTTTAGAGCCTTAAGCGCTTTGCAAAAAACATGACCTGAAATGAATAATGTATGTGTTTCCGTGTACACTACATTCAACGTGAAACGTTCACACATGAAAATCGATCTTGATGTTGCAACACACATGATACAAACGGGCTCATCCTGGCGACTGCAGCTTTACATGCATATTTTCATATCCGGTATTGATCTCAAACTTGTTGTACCCATCCTTCACTTCACAACACACACTGAAAGTCTTCAAATTAACATGCTGCACCTTTCATAGACTACTGGAATGTAATAATTCCCAATTTCCTGCCGAACTGTCACCAAATTTCAAAACACTTTCATTCCTTTATGGAAGGAAGCGTATGGTAATGCGAACACTAGAGACCCACCTTACCCTCACTAATGCCGGAAGGTAACTGAACTCTTCATCCTAGGCGACCGAGGTTCTGTTGCCGTACGCGGCAGCACCATGGCGCGGTGTGTTTTTCGCGATTCTCCCTATTTTCAGACGCCAATACGAAACGCGAAACGAAAGACGGGGCTCGGCTGCATTACAGACCCACAAACTGATTCGATATTCGTCGTAGCGGTCGTAACTGCAAATGCGCGCGCTCTTATGCACGGTTACCATGCCCCCGGGGTAACCATGGAGTTGCGAAGGAAATAACACATTCATATTGCAACCGAGACCAAGACAGCGGGTGTAGTAACGCGTTTTGTCGAATCGACGCCATCGTTGATGGTTGTCAACAATCCCCCGGGCAAGAAGGGAAAAAGGGAAGTCAGTCGGCAATCAGTTGAGAGGAACACTATTGGCATTATTTTTCCTTGTGGATAATTAATGCTTTTTTTTTGTTATTGTATGACGGCCTGGCCGTATTAGACTTAGTTTACCACGTAGCAGGATAGTCAATCACCGCTACGGGGGAGCGGTCCGGATGGGATTTTGGTCCCGGTCTGTCGTGTGAGAGAGCAGCGCCGATACCACTACCCCACCGGGCCGCCCCTGATAATTAATGCTAAAGTATGTATAAATGAATGCTTACTTACAGTTAGGAGTTTTAATCTTCGTTCTTTGTCCGCATTAATGAACACGTCTACAAGAAAAAGTCAGGTCACCAGGAAGCCCGCGCTACCTATGATACTTTCCAAAGCATTATTGATCAACAAACAGGATATTTCATCCCCGGTGAAATTCGAACAATTCCGCGATATATTGGTTTCCTTGCGATGCTATTGGCTTGCAAGGCGTCTCCCTTCCTTCCTGACTCATCGGAGTGTCTATGGTTCTTTGGCGTTTCAAGTCCCGTAGGAAGCCAGGACCCAAGTTCAGATATTTGGAGAGGCATGTTACCACACTGGAGCAGAGTATGGAGAGCCTTTATTATCCTTCGAGGAACTCATCCGGTGCTACAACTGCTTCACGGTCTTGGCTTGCTGCAGAAGTCCCTGTCTTCGTGTCGAACGTATTAAAGCCATCATTCCACCTCACTTCGAACCTACCACGCCTCGTCTGTCCATGTGGACGGTCAAAAAAATGTCTTTACAGACTAGGTCGTCTGGTGCCATTCTCATGACATGACCAGCCCACCGGAACCGTGCGAGACTAATTCGTTGTTCGTCAGTGAGGTCGTCGTACAACACGCATAAAGCTCCACACATACGCGGGGCCAAAAATCCTTCTGATCATTTTCCTCTCGAAGGCGGCTAAGAGAGTTTTGTCAGCTTCGGAATAAAGTTTAATTCTCAGAGGCGTGAGTATTGGAACTATATAAGTTCTACAGTTTTAATACCAACACCAGCATACAGAGCAACCTGCAAGTGTCACAAAATATGGAAGATTTTCCAACCAACCCTAAAGATTTCTCCCTAAAAGATACCAAACCAACCGGCATGATATGCTTCCCAATAATGACTGACCTTGTCTAAAGGGACCATCTCGATGGGCAAATCTTTCGTTCTCGAACATATTAACAATCTGGCCCAGGTGTTTCTCGTTTACGAGACAATCTGCCCTAGATACATGTTGTTTTCTTTGGACCCAACTCACCTTTGGAATATTGAGGATCATTTGCTCTTTTTTTTCATTATACTGTCAAGTCTGGGTTTTCCCGAGAACAATTGTTTGACACAGGTTTTTTTTACATTCCTGTAACCACATTTTCCAGCAGCGGACTAGCACTAAAGCACTATACTGGTGGAAGGCCGTACAATGCGAGAACAGACTTTTTTCACAGTGCTGTTTTGTTCAAAAGAGACGTCCAGACTAGTGTTGTACGAAAAGAGTAAGATTGAATAAAAGATTTAAATCTTTCAGAAGATTGAATTGAATAAACTAGTCATAATGTGGCTAAACAACTCTTTTAGGATTCAAATCCCAAACAACTCTTTTGGGATTTAAATCCCAAAGAGTTGTTAGTCGGCACAGAAAATTAAATCCCAAATAGTTCAAACAACTCTTTTAGGATTTAAATCCGAAACAATGGTTGCAAGTCTTTGGGATTTAAATCTCTGCGGCGGCTAACAACTCTCGAAAGAGTTGTTTCAACTCTTTGGGATTTAAATCATAAAAGAGTTGTTTCAACTATTTGGGATTTAATTCTCTCTGGCGACTTACAACTCCCTCAGAATGGGATTAATTTAAACAACTCCCAAAAGCGTTGCTAAAAGATTTAAATTCCAATGAGGAAGGAGTAAGAGTGAATAAACTCTTTGAAAGGAGTTGTTATTCCCATCTCTAGTCCAGACCGCGTTGCTATTTTTTCAACAGTACTCATGGCAGTGGAAATGGTTGTGATCGAATGATATGAATCAGTGGTGTCTACCAAATAGATGTGGTTTGGGATGGATGCAATGCTTCTTTTTTTAAATAAATTCATCTGTGTCCATTGATATTCCAGACTTCCTTGGTAACAAAGTCTCTGTACAATAATAAATCAACAAAATCTATATTGGTAACAATGCGAATCCATGGTCCAACAGAAGCTTTCACTAGCAAATGCTAGCATTTAACAGGAAGCACAAGAACTACTGTCAGTCCTCGAATTACACAAATTATGATACGTTACAGTGAAAGACAGCGGATAATACTGCCCTCATTTTAATGGCCAAAGATGTAAGCGCCAGAATGGGAAAATGGAATGTAAATTTTTCAAAACACATTCGCTTCTGAGCAAATCGCGAATAATGTATAATTGGTTTGATACATTGTTAATATGCAACGATTTCGGTAAAACAGATCGTTACATTATAATTATTTTTTATTGAAAACTGGATTTTCCTTTATCCACGGTTACGGTTTGCAAAGACGTTTCCTAGAATGGTGGCCCCAAGTTTGAAGACGGTCATCCAGAACCGTCCGTTAGGGTTCGCCTGCAACTCAGCCATCAGCTCTGCGTCGGTTTTGGTCTCCACCTTCGTACCTTCGCCCTGGGAGGCAGTGGCTTCTGCGTCGGTTTTACCCTCCACCTTCGTACCCTCGCCCTGGGAGCCACTCGCTTCCTCGGTGGGTTGTGGGTAAGCGTGGCAAACGCTCAGAACCGCAAACGCGACAAGCAGGAAGGCGAATGCGAACTTCATGTTGGCTGTTGTAGAGGTGATTGAGATATCGACTGATGCTTTGCCACGGATGAGCAATGTATATATGTTATGCGAGATGTTATTTGTTAGTACAGTTGATTATTCGAAACAAATATTTCGTCGCACTTGTCGTAGACCAGGCATCAGATTGGGAAGTTTGTAAATGCTGCAAAATGAGAGTAACGCGTGCAAACTAGACGGTGACACTATTCTTTTTTGAAAACATGGAACGAATTATGTTTTTTTTTTGTTTCCTCAAGTGTTTAACACTTGCCGCAATTCTCAGAATTTGAGTACCGGTAAGTTTCCTATGTTAGGTAGAATAGATACATTAGTTAAGCTTTTTGCCAATGTCCAATTGTTTGATGTTGTTTTTTGATTACAAAGAAGGCCGGAGCCCTTGTTTGTATCCGGGTCCAACAATTTCTTACTGAGAAGTTACCAGAACTTCGAGGAGGTACTTCTGATCATTTTCATTTTGATTTATTAAATCAGATCTTAAAAACATTAATTAAATCTCAGAAAAGAATTGGGTCAAATTAATGTAGAGGGGAGAAAAAGTAACTATGGAAAAAGAGGAAAAATGATAATTAAGAAAGAGTGAAAGGTTTGCGAATGAGAACCGAGGTCGAAAGGTGGCTAAAAAGGAATTTATATAAAGACAAGCAACGAAGGAATTGAAGTGGCGCATACAAGCTAGGAAAGGCTCAGTTGGTTTGTATTTGGTACGACAACTTGATAGATATAGGGGATCGCAGGATCTGAGCGGTAGGGGGCACCAAAAAGGGGTTAAGGATAGAGGATCAGGACAGTTTCGGTGTTATCCTTAAATAAGGTATGCGACAAATACTGCTTGTGCCCTGTAACGTCGGATACAAACGTATCCTAATCTTAGGTCTGGGGACATAAGATGGGAAGGGAACTCTAGAGCGACCCGCCATACGTCTCATCGCAATTCTGCTGAAGCAGCGTTGCATGTGTTGGACTCTAGTGGACCAAAAATGTACAGAGTTCCAGATAGCACACAAATGTTCCGATGGGGAGTGGAGCTTAAAGGATGTCTCTTATATTTAAGAGACATCCTGGAAGTCTTTACACTGCCTGCGAATGAGACCCAAGGACGTTCGAAGACATCTTGCAAACAATGGTCACCCGAAGGTAACGAAAAGTAGAAACACGATTAAGAGAAGATTGATTTAGGGAGTATTAAAAGATGATCGGGAAAGAGGAACGAGAAATGAAGATTACTGAACTTTTGTCGTGGCATAGGAAATTGTTGGAACAACAAGTGGATAAGGAGTATAGAAGATTTTGCAATAGAATCGGAAAGCGAAGCGACTTGAAGAAGGATTTTACGGTCATCTGCAAAGTGAAGGTGACTGGTACATATTTATACAAGTGTAAAGAATATATATGCGTTAATGGTTTGTCTGTGAACTTGGGAAAAGGCGTACTAGAGAAGGCCCCTCTGGCTAGCAATGGATGAAACGAATCCGAAGTTGTGGAAAGCGAAAGAGACCTGTAGAATTAAAGCGCACCATGATACGCTAGGCTATTGTACGCTGGACAGGGAATTTATAGGAAAAGTTATATTTTCGTTTCGGATATAACATAAAATGACAGAAGAAAAAAAAAGGAACTAATAGCTTTTAGTTTTTAGATCGTTTTTTAGCTGCAAGAGCCGTGTAATATAGCTCTCACATGTTTAGACCATTTTCTTCTTTTTTTTTCTTGATTTCGTTTGTTTACATTATCCTTTTACATAGCGTATGCTCCATTAGTTTGTTTCCCGTGTCTTATGTTACATGAATTATAACTTTACAAAGGTGTACGTTGAAATAAAATAACGCAGTAATTAGTACATATTTAAATTTAAAACAAAAATCCAGCTTTCCCTCCCGGTTGCTAATGCAAGCACGTTCTTGCAGAAACATTGCGCAAATATATCTGGATCTGAATGGTATGATAAATACATATCTGGGATAAATGTGTTAGTGTTCACCTCTCATGTAGTCACTATTCGCTTTGTTTTGCTCTAAAGTGTATCAGCAGAACTGTTTATGTAAAAAAAAAACAATCCCAGCAGAGTTATTACTTGGAAAAACAAAACAAACGTGTGACGGCATGCACGTTAGCTAATTGTGCGTAATGAAGTACCACCGAGTAGTGCCGTAGGTGCACATTGTTACCTAACAGATTACATGGATATAGTCATAGGTTAGATAAGATATTATAGAAATTATTTTTCTGATATTGATATACTACCTACACATTCCACAAAAAATCGTCTGGTCGAACCCAGCAGAACCAGTAATTCTAGCGACACAATATAAAAACCCAAAATAAAACGTCCCTAAAACCATTACAGATCCAGAGGGGGGAAAAACCCAAAGTTGAGCTACATCATATCAAGCTTTCTAGTATTGCTACCTATGCATTGCGCCTGGATAACTTGAAGTTTGATCGTACACGGTACGACATGGTATGTACACTAATTTTAAATTAAGCCATTCGTCGTTCTGACCGCATCACTAGCTATGGGTGATTTTAACTCGCCGGCTGTTTGCGTTGGCTTTGTCTATATTAGTAGATGCTGTATCATTTCTAGAATGTCTTATATCACTAGCGATTACTATCTATCCTTGTGCAAGTGTGCGTGCATATATCTGCTCCTCAATACCGCACTGGTGTATACTAATGCTACTATCGAAAATGTATGCGATAATCACTTCTATTTCGTTATAACCCGATAGAGTAGAAACAACTCACGTTTAATGTTAGTTACATATCTTAGTAAAAAAAAAAAGATATATTCCACCACCTAGTCCAATACAGTGAGTAAATAGGTGAAATAAATATATAGCATTTTTAGTAGCTGTTGCACACATGCATACTACTGAGTGGTAGTGGCGCGAATCTTTCACGCGACTAGACCAATACCAAAATTCCATCCAGACTGTTCCCCCGTACGCAACATGACACTGCTGTCTGTGTATGGCTATCCTGTTACGGACAATATACTAGTCAGGAAAGCCAGAAATGGAAAAACAAGCAGTGGCGGTAAGCGGACTAAACGGTTGCGGTCCTGCAAACTGAACAACTTATCAAGCAGACACCAAAACGACCTTGGACGCACTGAGGCTTCCTTATTTCGGGTCTGTTGTAGTTAAGTTCGAGAGGTTTGGTGACCGATGAGTCTAACGACTAACTATCCAACTTCGTACGTGGTATCAATTAGTCTAGTAAGCCATTTCATGGCCCCAGCATATGACCAAATAGATCCTTTACGCCAAGCAATAAGTGTAGTTAAGTTGAAAGTTAGGAGTCAACTCATATTTTTCATTTAGGGACCGATGAAAATCGTCGAGTTTAGCAAATCTCTTCATCCACCGCCTTTACCTTCGTTTTCATCGTTACGTTCCTAGTCAATTTCTGAACCCAATTTTCATTTCGCTTAGGACTTCCAAAGAGCTTAACCCGCCACTGAGGTGAAGACTGTTTGAGGTTATAGTGCCACAAAAGAATATATCCGTTTGTAGGCAAAATATGAACTTTGCACAAATTTTACAAAGCAGCTGGGGAAGCAACCAAAATACATTATATGTCCCCACGTTGAGCAATTATGGTAACACTGTGCAATAGCGTTGCGCTTATAAAACTATGCTACAATGTGTGGCTGTGTAGATATTAGCAATCTTGAAATAATCATAATTCTAACAAAAGCCCTAACTGATATACAACGAACTCTCATTCCGCGGTAAGTTTGTAGCTTTACAGTTGACTCTAATTGGGTATTATGTTTGCTTTTTAGTAGCACTTGTAATACATCCAGCCTTCATACTCTCATCCCCTTACACCTGTACACACCCTTCCCAATCACATTTAGTATCTGTAAACGTACACCGGCGTAGTCCGGTGGCCGAGCAGATAGCGGCGCCGGTTTTAAACGGCAGGACACGGAGTTCGAATCCCATCCCGGACCGTTTCCCCCGTAGTGAGGCCTGACTACCCAACCACGTGGTATTATCAATAAGTCTAGTAAGCCAGAAATGGCAGGCATATGACCCAAGGTAGGTCGTTACGCCAAAAGAAGAAGAAGAGAAACGCACAAGCAAACTGTTTCTCCACCCTCAAAACATCATAACATTCATTTAATCACCTTCATACAGCCTGAAGGGAAAATAGTTCGTATCAAACTTTAAATCTTCGGCAACTTATCCGCAACCACCAGCGGGTTGTTCTTCTCCAACACCTTGCGGCCCTCGACCTTAAAATCGTACGAACAGTTGTGGGCCTCGGCGTACCGATGCTGGGCGCAGAAAATTTTCTCACAATGACACTTCATGATCATGATGACGCCCAGCTTTTTGTTGCACTGGGCGCACCTCAGCTTCTTCGACTTGATCTGCTCCGTCGCATGATGTTGGGTTCCGTTTGCATTCGTTCCACCGGTAACGATCGGTTGGCGATCGACCGGATAGTCCGTTAGCCGCAGCAGCCGTTCCTTGTCGTCGTGAAAGATTATGGAGGAAGCGACGGTCGCATCGGATAGCGAAGATGTCCGCTGTTCGCACAACCGTTCCCGGTCGATGTGCTGAATTATTGAAGCGATACCTTCCTCTTCCGTGTCCCGCATATTATGCTGACCGGCTTGCATGAAGGCTCGGTGGGCGGAAAACGGCATCTCACCTTCGACACCACCACTGCTGTCGGGATCGGTTGCTGACGAACTGCTCTGACCGGTCCCAGCTCGGAAGTATTGCTTTCTACCGTCATCGGTATTTGTGGAGGTATACGACTTTAAATTCCGAAGCACTCGCAGCTGATGTTGTTGAAGTTCCAAGTTCTCCAAGTTGCCACCGTACGGCGACCGTTGCTGCAACGTATGGTGGCCCATCGAGGGCTGTGCAGGAGCTGGTTGTTGGGACTGCTGCTGCTTCGGGTGTATATCGGGCAGCACCAGCGTCGTCGAAGCGTTCGAGGCGGGGGTATCACATTTTCTAACGGCCGAGCCAGTGTTAATGTTTATAAATTCGCTACTCTCAAATATGTCGCTGGTGTCAATCTCAACGAAATCGTCGAAAAACGAATCCATATTGAACAAGCTTTCATCCGAAGGGAAGTAATAGTCGGCCGACTGTAGATGCGTTGAAGAGGAGCTTCTGTTGTACTGCAGTGAGGTTGCGTCTTCGCCGAACAAGAAGCGTGCCCGATCGTCAGCGGTAGCAGCGGTCGATGTGGTTCGCATTAGTCCGGCACTGCTCCCGACCGCCGATGCATGATCCTTGGAGCGATAGTTTCCACCCGCCTTTCGATTGCCCCCGGGGGAGAATGGCTTCCCGGGTACATCTCCGCTTGGTGCCGAACAGCAACTTAATCTTGAAAATCTACACTCAAAATCACTACCAACCGCGAACGACCGACTGGAGGTACCATTTTCATCGGTTCCGTTGGCACTTTTGCTACCACCATTGCATGCATTGTCCGTCGCGTCATTCGCCTCCGAATCTGCGATGCTGGCTAGATGGTCCCGTATGCTTGGCAAATGCCGTCCGGCGCCTATCGACTGTTGGCGCTGCCTCAGATACAAAGCATCGCTTCCCGCAAGCGCCTCATCACTATCGCCCATACGTCGCCGTGCCGAACTGCCGGAACACAACGAAATCTTGTAGCGATTCAAGTTCTCGTTGCTTCGCACATAAGGAACACTACCATCTTTGCGGTACTTGAGCAATGTCGACGAAAGCGCACCCGAATCGTCGCTCGGCGGTGGTAACAAGCCGGGATGCTTTTTCTTCGCCGCACCATTGCTCACACACTCCAGCTCCGAGGTGGAACTCGACAGACACGCATCGTTTAGGTTCGTGTAGCCACGCCTGTACTGCGATGGAATCGTCTCGAGCCGGGAAAGCTGTGGCACAAGCCGGGTACAGCTCGTCCCTCCGCGGAACCCGTTCAGCAGCGTGGGACTGCTACCGAACGCTTTGCGAAATTCGTTCAAATCGATCGATTTCGATTTGATGCCACCAGGTTTGTACGCACCTCCGACCACCCCGGCACCGTCACGCATTTCTGCAACGTTCAGCAGATCATCCTCATCGGATGATATCGAAAGGTGACTGTGTATGAAACTGGTCGAGTTCGAAGATTCGCGCGGCCTTCGGATGGAGGAACAGGACGACGATGTAACGCGGTCCCGGTCCTGCCCATTGTCCTCTTCCTCGTCGTCATCTTCCTCATCGTGATCTTCTTCCTCGTGATCGGGTATCTCCTCCTCGTCCACCACCTCCTCGTCGTCCGCATCTTCGTCCTCCTGGCCGAACCGTACCGTATCCCACGATGACAGCTGCAGCCAGCCGTTATCTGCACCCAGGTTCGGTATTGCCGGTAGCTTGATAAGGTTTGTGTAGTCGCCGGTGGTATCATTCGTTGCGATACCACCGTCGGGAAGTGCACGGCCCGACGCATTCGTATCGGTGTTGATAAACTTCAACTCCAGCTCGCTGATATCTAAATCCGAATGATGGCGACGGGAAACGTTTGCACCGACGAAATTACCGTCGTGTGGCTGTTCTTGCCGATGATTCCAGTGTTGACACCAGGCGGCCGAAGAATGTCCACTGCTACCGTGCATGGTAGGAGCACCGACAAAGCTTGTACTATCACCACCGACCGCTGTACCACTAAGGCTGCCGTTGCTTCCAAACAACGAACTGGAGCTTAACGATGTAGTGGCAGCGTGGCTCGATTTCGACACACTCTCGGCTGCTCTTTGTGCGAATTGAAGCAACGATTCTGATGCCAACTTCGCATCACCAACGATCGCAGCCGATGAGTTGGCGGTTAGTGGTCGTAGTTCAAGCAACCCTGATTCGGGCAACACGGTTGGTGCGTCGGGATCGAGCGAATCGGAACCTTCAATGTCTTGCAGATTGGTAGGGGAGGTAAAATTGTTCTTGGGCGACTCGCCTCGCCGTGTTGCGACCGTTTCCAGCTGCGAGTAAGAGCCAAGGAACGATTCGACCGGCGAATCTTCGCGGATGAGCAATTTCGGCAGCTCGTAAACGCTGCTGTCTGTATTTAGAAGAAAGATATTGAAGAAAATGTATTTTGATGATCATTTAGGGAAAAAGTATAATAAACATTACGTTAGTGCGATGGGTGTTATGGAGCCCACTAATAGCTCTGGAATCGATTCCGAATAAATGCTCAGAGAGAATAAAAATCGCTCGAGTTTGGGTGCTTTTTGCTACAAAGTTATCTACCGATCTACGCTGATAATGTCTTACTGAGAAACCCGTATTTGTATGAATTTATGTCTAGTTTTATGTGTGTAATATTTGTGTTTAAATTATATTGGCAAGCAGGAATTCCGTGACTTGAATTTACACGCAACAGGATAGTAAGGACATGCGTTTGAAGGAACGGTCCAGATTGGATTCGATCCCCGATACTGCCGTTTATATGCGCGGGAAATACAGAATATATGTACTAAGATTCTACAAAAAAATCTATTATAGCTCGGTTGTAATTTATTACGCAAGCAAGAAAATACTTTAAAAAGGTAGAATAGAGTCCCTATTCATTCGTTGACGGCCAGCTTAAAGCGATCTGAGGGCCTGTGGAAACTTTTCACATGAGTTTCAATTTGCGATATTAATTTTAATGTTTTGTATTATTTAAAATGATGAATTTTGGATATCGGACTGCATTCGTTAATGCAAAAACTGCAAGTAGTGTGTTTAAATTCAGTGAAAACTGAATGCTTGTGTACAGCTGATGGTTAGCTTGTTCTATTTTCAATGCTATACCACGTGTCGGCGAGAGAAAACAAATAAATCTCAGAAAAACTATCATTTGATGATAGTCTGATCAAAGTGTACAAAATAACGTTAGGAATCTCTTTTCATGCTCTGAACAGTTTCTAAAAAATGTTTAGAAGTTTTGATTACACAATACAAAAGTTTCATCACAATCGCGATATTAATTTTATAGATTTAAAAAGTGAACGAAAATATGTACATTAAAATCAAAGTGGTCCAATCTTTCATGACTCAATTCTTCCAGAAAAGCTTACGAAATGAACGACCGAATGGGGAGTTTATTTTACATTTGTATCAAAAATTATTCACGTGTTCAAATACAAACGACGGGCAGGAATAATGGAGCAAAATTATGTAATTGAGCTTCCAAATGTTTTATGAATCAACATATCCCACACGATACAACGACACTTTGTATAGTGTAAGGAGACATTGCATAGAATGCTCCCTAGAACACATACATTGGCACCAAACAGTAAAGACTTGAGACGAACCCCAAAGTGAAAAATCCACATAAAAACATACATTACATAATTAAGGGTAAGTCAATGGATATTTCATCTCCTTCAATGTTAATTCGGAACCGACTCCGAAGCCGTTTTTTTTTCATTACTATCCCACAATACTGTAAGTTCACTTACCCTCTGATGTTGCTTTGTAGAGTGTGCGGAATGATTTGTCCATTCCTCCACTGCCCGCGTTCTTGAACGCATACTCCGCCGAAGCAAGTTTGCAGTCCAACGAATCTTCACTCCTTGTCGCCAGCTTTGGTATGGCGCCTGCGGCTGAAGACGCCGCAGCAGTAGCTGCAGACCCCGTGCTAGTCGACCCATTCAACCCGAAATCATAGTCCGGCAGATACTCGTCGATGTTGTTCAGGGACGGATTAATCTCTGGTAGTGATTTTTTCCCCGCCTGTGAATGATGGTACAGATGGTGCGGCACGTACACCTTCTTCGAGTAGTTCAGCATCAGCTTGTTGAGCGAATCGTTCGAAATGGTGCGCTGTTTTGATTGGGTGTACTTCAACAATTCGATAAGGTCGTGCAGCGATGCGGACGATACACGACTCTCGTCCAGCTTGTGCAGCGACTGTGTCGTACACGCTGCACCACCACCACCGCTGCCGACGTGCCGTGTGCCTAGGTTGGCGTGATTGTTACGCAATTGACCGCCAGCGGTACAGCGCCGGATGTTACTATACCCGCCGTCGAGTGTCGTTTCCGAACCCATGCGGCTTAGTATGCCGTTCGAATGGAACGAAAGCGATCGCTCGAGACCGGCCGATCCGGCATGCCGATCGCTGTGCACCTGTGGTGAACCTTCCCGTGCAAAGTCCATGTTTTTCGCGCTAATAGTCTTGAAGGAACGGTTCCGTTGCAGATGTTCCCGGATTTGGGAACGTTTTTCTAGCTCCAGGGTTGGGGAACGGCCTGCAGTGGTGGTGGCTGTCGTTCCGTGCATCAGATTGACCAGCCCGTAGCTAATGGGTGGTATGGTTTGCTCCTGTTCCGACCGTCCAATATCAAACACGGTGGGCATGGATTTGCGGTGTGAGGCACTCGCCGTACCGGCGCTCGGTAGCATGGATCCGATCGGTCCCACCATGGAAGCGTTGTGGCCGCTGGCCACGAGCGCTGTACCACCGCCACTCCCGCCAGGACCGGGCCGGTATCCTATCGGTGTCTTTTCCTCTTTAATAACAGTTTCATGTTGATGTGGGTGATGCTGATGATGATGATGATGCTGATGATGATGGTAATGGTGATGTCGTTTCTTGTGTCGGTACTGTTGGGCGGAACTACGAATCGCCTTGCCATCGCCAATGTCGTTCGAACCAGATCCGGCCCGTTCTTCTATCTGCCCAATTGCCTGCGGTTGTTGTTGTTGATGTTCGCTTTCTTCCTCTTTGTTAACCTGCGTACCGCCCAGTCTTTTCTTTTTCATACTTAACTTAGCCTTAATTTGATCCATTTTCTGCAATAATTCGGGGAAAATAAAAATCAATAGAAAATACACTCTTTACTGTTGCAGTTAGAGGCAAATTCCACTCAAGTACCTGCTTAGTTATTGCAGCATCACGTTCTTTCTGGCTGATGAGGTTGCCGGGCCCATATGGACCCTGGCCGGACGCACTGCTTCCAATGATTGAGCGTGACATCGACCCCTTCATGCCATCGCAGGCCTTCTCCGCTCGAACTTTCATCAATCGATGAACGTTCTTTTTGCTGTCTTTGTAGAGCAGAAGCTTCAATCCCGGACTCTGCAGGTTTATGAGGTCTTCCCTGGAGATAGTTTAATGGAAAAGAAATTTAATATTCAACATTGCATTAACACATCTTCAGTAATTATGCTAAAGGTTTCACTGCAAATATTTTGCATAATCTTGCTTCGTTAAAGTCTCCTAATGGTGGCATTGTGTCGAGAACAAATCACCAAAAAAAAAATTAGTTGAACATACTAACACATTACACTTATACCAATACAACCCTACTCGACGCGACATCAATGAGTCGCGTGATTTAGAAAGCACGAAAATAGTTAAATATAGTCCCGCTGACCGGCACGGTGTTTTTTTTTTTGGGTCGCTTCTTCCAACCGGAGCACATATCCGGAAGGAGGAGGAAAGCGAAGACTAATCTGCTCTACGAATAAGCAAGACACGCCCCAACACTCTAGAGCGGTTCAAAAATAAATAACAAACCAATCGAAACCCTGACACAAGGCACCAGAGGGGCAAGAGTTTTGGGTTTTTTGTTTCCTCCCAAGTACCGTCAAGCTGACAGTGACCGGCTAAGCTGGTAAAGGAAGGATGGGAAGTTCCGGTGCTGTATTTTGGCACTGATAAAAAGAAATCCTAGTGACCCCTAGTGTTACTACTAACCCGGACAGTACATCGCTCATGTCAACCCAGTTGTCGTAGTCGGAGGAAATCGTGAACAGCCGCTTGGAGGAGATGGGGCCTCCCTTCATGCCGAGGACAAGCTTCACGCGCGAACCCTTTACCAGCGGAATGTCCTTCATCTCCATCGTGTCGGTCAGCTCCTTGTGATTGTACAGCAAATGCTGCTGGCTCATCGGAATGCCTGCAATAAAAAGAGGGGAATTTTATAATTAAAGGTGCAATAATTGATCATGGTGTCTTTCGATAAAATGAAACTGATTGAGATATAGTATTAATAAAGAAAAAAATTACATCACACACTAGAACGCATGGAATGGGTGCAGATCGTAGTGCAGAGAGAAAAAATAATAGTAATGCACAAATATACTCCCCCCCGCCAGGGGCATATGCGCCGGCGTCGAAAGCTGCACCGGCCATATGACTGGGATGGATGGGTTTAAAAATAGAATCGTATTTTGCATCGTTCTGTTGGCGCCTTCCTTCCTATTTAACTATTGCGGTGTCGCCCAGGCGCCCTTTCGAATGCGGTTCGACAACACAGACACATGTCAATAGGCTGGTCCTAGGCACGAGCTTTTGTCTCCACGCTCGACGAGGAAGCAGGCAACATCCCGTCTTTCCTCGTCCGCAAAACGATCCCAATCGCGGTAAAAGCGTGGCAAAAATGAATGAAATTAAATTGAATCGATGATAGCAATTCTCTGCTGCTTATCGTTTTGAAAACAAGGAGGAACTTTCCTATTCCCGAAAACAAAAGATTGTAACCAAGCTCTCACTGCATGATTAACGCACTGAAATGGTGCCCTACTATCTGTCACGGAGAGTTCCCATACCGAACGTGATGCAAAACCAACACGCCACGTAAGCAACAGAGGTTTCAGATAACAGCTTTCGGGCCATGCCGATGCTCGGAAGAGATGACATGACTAATCCAAACTGCCAACATGATAAAGTTACTAAATGAAGACACGTTTGGGATTGTATATAAAACATTCCAAAACAAAAACAAAACACAACTTTGCAGCGCTACTTGTTTGTTTTGTACTGCAATTAAAGCGAAAGAAGAAAAAAAAACGCAAGATCCACTATCGCAGTGAAAGGATCTGGAGCAGGTTGAACTAATCCTTCCCTGTGGTTATCGTAACGGACAGTGACTGATTGGGTTGTGTCTCTCGACAATGGTGGGAACTATTGGCAACAAAACCTCCATCTAATGGACGGCTATTTTCTTTGACACGGGCTTAATTTGCCGGCACTGTCACGTACGGAATGGATGGTCGAAAGTGGTGACATTTTGTCACCTAAACTGTTCCCAATATACTAAGATACTTAGCGTACCATCTAAGCCTTTAAATAGACAAAAAGAAATGTTCCATTCCTAGCTCCTTTAGGTCTTTTGTGTGTCATTTTTGCATCTTCTCACACACGTTCGATCGATTAGAAGAATCGTGGCTCATCAATCAAACCAATGATTCAACCAATTCAACGCCCGGAATGGGAAAAAGCTAACAAACGGACCGGTATGTTCTCGATTGTACCAGACAAAATTGTAGCAGTAACCGTCACGCCATGTACATGACCATCTCAATGACGGGTCCGTTGCCGTTTTGCATCTTGGTCGCCATTTCAAACTGGTGCGACTAAGTGGAGACGTGTGACTGTATGATAAGACCGGAGGGAATCTCTCCTCGCCGATGCTAATGCACATCAGAGTGCCATCACCTTCGTATGGTACGTTACCATCCGCTTTTATTTGTTTAGGCACAGACACACACACATTCCAGGGTGGTTATCAGTGCAATGGAAATCTGTGACACGCGGCACAATGTGCACGTGAAACGATCGTGGGCGTACGAACGGCACGCGGTGCATTTGTAATCGTGTGGTACTGGAAATAATACTACCAACGCACACACAAAAAACCCCCCTACTTTTCCGATGACAATGCTAATTTGTCTATTAATAGCGATCAATTTGAATTGTCTATCGAATTTACTGGCACCTTGCATTACATCAAACTTGGGGATTGGGTTATCTTATTTCCGATACTGTTGTGCCGAAAATAAAATCATGTTTTTGTACAAAAAAGGAGAAAAACAGAAGCCATTCAGTACGCCATAAATTGCAGTTCTGTACCATAAGTAATGGTTACATAAAACTTCAAGTGCATTCTGAATGCCGTATGATCAGTACGATGACATCCACGTATGGAGAGGATTTGAGGATTGGAGATGCAAGCTTGACTGACCACTTCTTGTGTAACAAATGTTATCGTGATAAGCGTGTTACGCAGCTAATAATTCTTTTAAAAACGATAGCGTGACAGACTAATGTCTCGTCATATCAATCCACTTTTAATAGCCATCTGTATATGGACGAGCGTTTTATTGATTGATTTTTTAGTTCATTTTCCTCGTGGAGCGATTATTGCTAAAATTAAAAGGAAAAAAACAACGGATTAAATTGCTCACACATATCTTACCTTCATATTTTTGAATTTCCGACTTCAGATATCCAACCGTGTCTCGATCGTGGACCGTCACCTCGAACTCGGATCCGGTCAATGTTTCGATTACGATGTCGTACGATGGGGTCCACATGGTGCTGAGTAGGTTGAAGTTCAAGAACTACGCAATGAAGAAGTATGCCACCGCGTTCCCTCGTACCACCCGTATGCACCAATCGGAATTGGATTAAGTCTGTTTCTCCTGTTTTTGATTACGCTATCAATCCGATCATCCACGCAAAACTGTATTTGATCTTTGATAGCGAACGGTACACGAATTTTTACATTGAGAAAATAACAGCACGATTCTGAAGTGGCGCGATAAAGGCAACACAAGCTTACATATCTAGCACACTTGGATCACAGCCGCTGCGATAACCAGGCAACAACAGACAAAAATTCCGTTTCACACAAACAGTTGGCCGCCTAGTCGAACCAAGTTATTCGCCGATGAATCCCACAGGCAGCGCAGAAAGATCACAATAGCAGTGGACAGTTTTCTGTCTCGCGCGTTATTCCCCTTCGCAGTGCGCTTTATCACATCACATCGTTTAGGCTTCACGCGTCTGGTGTGGCCGCGTATGAATGTGGGTTGTCTGTAACGAGCGAAGATTAGCGACCTACCACCGCACTTGGCCGATTCATTATCACTTCCACCTTACTGCTTCCTCTATTTCTTGTCGTTACTCCCTTTGGCTTAAGTTAAACTCAAGCAGCAAACTGCGTCTTTTGTTACGTTCCGCCGATGGACACACAAACTTGTGAGGTCGTTGCGTTGGATTCAACGGCACACTGAAGAAACCCACACACTGTTCACCGACGAGGGGTTTTCTCGCTGCACAGTGGCGAAGGAAAAGTTTCAGCAGCTTTTTTTCACCAAACGCCCAAACACACACACCAAACGAATCAGCGAGCAGCCGCACGAACGGGAAAATAATGGTGAAATGAAAAGCTATTTAATTTAAGAACCTAGGCAACTCCGTGTAAACACCTCCGCGTAGACAACACGAAACTCTACCATCATCACCGCCCTGTACCCATAGTATTATTTTTGTTTTTCTGTCACATTCTCTCGCTCGCACGCGGGCGAGAAACAGATGGCGGCGCTTCTCTCTTTTTCCTTCGCGCCTCCACAACTGACAGTTGTTGGAGCGATAACACACACCACTGCACACTGCACGTTCGTACACTACACGATGCACGTCACCTTGGTGCAGCTAAGTACAGCTCCGGTGTGTATGTGTGTGGATCGAGTAGGGAAGTGTGCTAGTGTGTGTTGGATGGTGCCTCGGTGAGTAACTGCGGTATGTAAACGTCGCCAAAAGAAGCGACGACGATGACGATGGATCGACACATACGCATTCACACAGAAAAAGCCACTGGTGCGGGTAATATGGTCCGCAATGAAGGGTAGGGAAGGTATGCACGCGAATCACGATTAGGAGACTGGCGGCGACACCAAAGCGAAGGTGAAACGCGACAGGCGACGTAAAATAATGCGTTGTAGCTTTTTTCGGTCCGTCGTGGCACCGTTCCGTGATGTCCCGTTTTCGATGACGATGACGTTTCTTCCGTGCACTATGCCCTCTTGATTTCGCAGCAAAAGGACAGATTACCCGATGCACTAACGATGAATCAAATATCCCTCTTTGATGCCAGATGTCGCAGATCAGGGTAGGGAAGCAAGGATCGCGCAGCACACAGCTGGACCGTGGTGGTGTTTGCAGCTTTCACCTCCGCTCCTCCTATCGGAAGAACACGGGACGACCTTTTTCACCACCGACGACCGACTGCCGATGCACTGCTGCACCACTGCACCGCTCTTGGCACTGCCACATTAACACTTCGATTGACTGCGGATTGATGCTTACGCATGAAGTACGATTTATTTATGCGCGCCAGCAAAAGAGTACACTTTTGACCGTTTTTCTACGCCCATCTGCACCGAAGAAGAGGCAGCGCAACGCGGACACTTTCTTCTTTCAACCAAGATGCTACGTAAGATCCAGGCACTAAAGTCGACGGTTGGTCATGCCCGTTAACATGTGGATGACATTTCAGGAGCAATATTTTTTCCTAAAACTTTTTAATAATATTTATATTTATGCATAAAAAGGTGTTAACTTTCATTGTTTTTATTTAAATTACTCTAGAGCTTAGAATGAAAATATTTTTTTAAACAAAATCGGTTAATTTCATTTGCTTTTGGCTGGGCATATCTGAAGCATTGCTGAATATGGCTATATTTCTGCGAGGAACTATCTTTCTTCTATTCCATTGATTTGGGACTTTCTATTAATTAGTTAATTAACTTATTACCGATTCATTTAATTTTCAAAATCTTTTTTTTTACCAAAAAAAAAACCAACTGTTGCTACCACCCCTGCAATCTGACTTTTGACAAGTAGGCGAAAACGTTGGGGCGAAATGACGTGTTCGACTTGCCATCCCAAGTTTACGTGGTTTTTGTCAGTCCTCAAAGGAACGGGTCGGGAAAAAGGCATTTTTAAACATGTTTTAAACAAAAAACGAGTGAGTAAAATCGTTCTAAATAACTTAAAAGTGTCGCACGTTGTCGTTGTTTGAAAGGTACGTACAGGTTTAGTGTAATTCATACTCTCAATGGTAAAAGAATATCATCCTTCCAGAACACAGGCACGATGACAACGTACGAGGAATTTATTCAACAAAACGAAGACCGCGATGGAATCCGCTTTACGTGGAACGTTTGGCCTTCGAGCCGTATTGATTCCACGCGTCTGGTCGTGCCTCTCGGGTGTCTTTACCAGCCGTTGAAGGAACGCCCGGATTTGCCACCGATTCTGTACGATCCGGTCGTCTGTACGCGCACCACTTGCCGTGCAATACTGAACCCGCTCTGCCAGGTGGATTACCGCGCGAAGCTGTGGGTGTGTAACTTTTGCTTCCAGCGTAATCCGTTCCCGCCACAGTATGCGGCCATCTCGGAGCAGCATCAACCGGCCGAGCTGATCGCGGGATTCAGCACGATCGAGTACACGATCACGCGTGCTCCGTGCATGCCGCCGGTATTTCTCTTCGTCGTCGACACCTGCATGGACGAAGAGGAGTTGACGGCACTGAAGGACTCGCTGCAGATGTCCCTAAGTTTGCTTCCCGCAAATGCGCTCGTAGGGTTGATTACCTTCGGCAAAATGGTGCAAGTACACGAGCTCGGCACGGAAGGTTGCTCGAAAAGTTACGTGTTCCGTGGCACGAAGGATTTGAATGCGAAGCAAATCCAGGATATGTTGGGAATTGGTCGCGGTCCCGGTCCTCAGCAGCCGGGACAGCAGCAGCAAGGTATGCGGGGCACAACAGCTCCAGTTCCGCCCGCCAACAGATTCCTTCAACCTCTGCACAAGTGTGACATGGCACTGACCGATCTGCTCGGCGAACTGCAGCGTGATCCTTGGCCGGTACCGCAAGGAAAACGGTACCTCCGTTCGACGGGGGCTGCACTCTCGATAGCAGTGGGTCTGCTGGAGTGTACCTACCCGAACACCGGTGGCCGCATTATGCTGTTCGTCGGTGGACCCTGCTCCCAGGGTCCGGGTCAGGTGGTGGACGATGAGCTTAAGCATCCGATCCGTTCGCATCACGACATCCAGAAGGACAATGCGAAGTTTATGAAGAAAGCAATTAAACACTACGAAGCGCTAGCATTGCGCACGGCCACAAATGGCCACTGCATTGACATTTATTCCTGTGCGCTCGATCAGACGGGTCTAATGGAGATGAAGCAATGTTGCAACTCTACCGGCGGTCACATGGTGATGGGAGATTCGTTCAACTCTTCGCTGTTCAAACAAACGTACCAGCGTGTTTTCGCCGCGGACCAGAAGGCGGAACTCAAGATGGCGTTCAACGGTACGCTTGAGATCAAGTGTTCACGCGAGCTGAAAATCGAAGGTGGTATCGGTTCGTGCGTATCGCTGAACGTGAAAAATGCATCCGTCTCCGACACGGAGATCGGTATGGGTAACACGGTACAATGGAAACTGTGCACTATGACCCCGAACACGACGATGGCCTTTTTCTTCGAGGTGGCCAATCAACATGCGGCTCCAATACCGCAGGGTGGTCGGGGCTGTCTGCAGTTCATTACGCAGTATCAACATTCCAGCGGGCAGCGACGCATTCGTGTCACGACCGTCGCACGCAGCTGGGCTGACGCGACCGCTAATTTGCAGATGATAAGTGCCGGGTTCGATCAGGAAGCGGCTGCCGTTCTGATGTCCCGCATGGTCGTTTATCGGGCCGAATCGGACGACGGGCCTGATACGCTCCGTTGGATCGATCGACAGCTGATCCGTTTGTGTCAGAAGTTTGGCGAGTACGGCAAGGATGATCCGAACAGCTTCCGGCTGGCAGAGAACTTCTCACTGTTTCCACAGTTCATGTACCATCTGCGCCGTTCGCAGTTCCTGCAGGTGTTCAACAACAGCCCGGACGAAACGACCTTCTATCGGCATATGCTGATGCGTGAGGATCTCACCCAATCGTTGATCATGATCCAACCGATTCTTTACTCGTACTCCTTCAACGGACCACCGGAACCGGTGCTGCTAGATACGTCCTCCATCCAGCCCGATCGGATACTGCTGATGGACACGTTCTTCCAGATACTGATCTTCCACGGTGAAACGATCGCGCAGTGGCGGAAGGATAAGTACCAGGACATGCCGGAGTATGAGAACTTCAAGCAGCTGCTGCAAGCGCCCGTAGACGATGCGCAAGAGATTTTGCAGACCCGCTTCCCCATGCCGCGGTACATCGATACGGAGCAGGGTGGATCACAGGCACGGTTCCTCCTGTCGAAGGTTAATCCCTCCCAAACTCACAACAATATGTACGCGTACGGTCAGGTAAGTGTCGTAGCAAACCCCGTTCAAACAGTGTTTAGCCTGTTTTCTTTCAATTGTATTTACAAATGTACTAAATTTATTCCCCTGTGTGCTCTTTTTTGCCGATTTTACTCATGTGTGAATTCTTGTCGTGGTGATTGAACCTTTTCAACATTGATCATGTTTGTCACACACTGATTGCGGGATTCAATTCCAAACGACGTACCCGACTGGTCGGACACACACAACATTATCCCAATCAATCCATTGCCCTGGCACGGAACAAACCGAACCAAAAAAACACTCGAATGTCTCTGTTTGCCTTTCGTGTCATTTTTCATCTGGTTACTGAAACTCTTGTTTCAAACACATTGGCAGATGGCGGTACCGAGTGCGGTAGATATTTTTTTTCTCTCAAATTTATTACTTTAAATTTAATCGATCTCACAAGTACTTGTAACAAAATCGGTTAATCATGTTAGTGTTATCGATGGGACTGGTAGCAGACATTACAAACTACTCTACACCACATCGGAATTAATCCTCCCGGGTCTCTCATCCACTCTACTAATCGTTTATCATTCAATTATTATCTCATGTGGCAATTAAATTATTGTTATTAACCTTGGAGAGGTACACTATAATATACAAAAAGGGTTATGCAATTAACATTTGAAATGCTTTCAACCTACACACTATGTGCATAACTTATTTTATATTTTTATCATTTTTCCCTTCACTGGTCATTAGATATTTACAATTTATTCGTGTAAAAATTATAACTTCGTGATGAGCAAGAATGTTTTGCTGCAAAATTTGTAAAAAGGCTGTATTTTCGGCTGTATTGAATCACCCTTTTATAATACCACTCCTATACATGGCACAACGTTGGTCAACTTCGAAAATTGACATATATAAAACTTAATCTTCATGTATAATAACATCCTGAAATTACAACATCAAAATCCTGGTTGCAAAAGGTGTTATTATGTACACGAAAACAGGGTAATTAAATTGGATAAGTTTAAAGTAATCGCTTCTTCTAATTAAGCTGTGGAACACATGAAAAATGTGTTGAGCAATTGGTTATTGGCTGTTATAAAACTCGCTCGAAATCTGGTTAAAAAAAATCTTTAAATTTGGGTTATCTAAACTCAGTTGTATGTAACATTCACCGCAAAATTGTACGAAACAAAACATCACCTCCACTAACAGCACTAATCGGCCCTCGATCCTTATTCGATGAATGATTGTAACGATTGTTTTTATCTCTTTATTCTTTCTCTTCATTTAATCAATCAATCTCAACTCCTTATCTAGGACGGTGGTGCCCCCGTGCTTACAGACGACGTTTCACTACAAGTGTTCATGGAGCATCTGAAGAAACTGGCTGTCTCGTCCACAACCTAAGTGTAAAATGCGGACTGCGCGGCATCAATTCTCAATCCGTTTCAATTAAGTGTTGTTAACAGCAAAAGCCTTTGGAGCAAATGAGGGAATGACATGCGATTGGGGAGGGAGGATCGCGTTCCTTCTCGTCACTGCAACAGTATATATATTCAACCATTTCTGGTACCGGAGATTGTTTATTTGGATAGTGTGTCAGGCGACAATTTATGTTTGCATCAGTATGATTTGTAAAATTGTGGGCAAGAACCTAGTAAATGTAGTAAACGGTGTTTTTATTAACTTTGTGGAGTGCAAATGCAGTATAGACGGTTTGTAGGGATTGCATAATATAAATCTTATCAATTGTTAGTTAAGTTAACTCTCACCAATACGAAATAAAATGCATCCCTTTACTGTACACATATGCGCTTATCTGGGAACCGAAAAACACATTTTTAATTTCGATTTTAGTTATCCATCTTTATTACCATTCATGCAATGCCTATGTACATTCATCTTCCCAATCACCCGACAAACAGTTTATGTGTGTATACAGAATACACCAACGGAAAGAATAAGTTTTGTGCCTCTAGAAATTTTCTAACTAATATCTACACACCGGAATGAGGAAGAAGCAACCCATGGTCCGCTTGGCGCGATCCGGGACCGTTTCGATCTTTGTTCGTAAGGATCTTCGTCGTATGCCTTCTTCTAGTTGAGGAAGCGGATCGACATTTTCTGCTCCACTTCCGTTCGTTCCAGTGCGCGACAAAAGTCATCGAACGAAATTTTACCCCCACCGACGGTGTCCGCCTCCATGATCGTACGTTCGGCGATGCTGTTCAGCTGGTCCTGGCTAATGTTCGCCCCTACCATCATCTGCAGGATGTTGAGCAGCTCGTCGCGCGAGATCGTTTCATCGTCATCGAGATCGTACATCTTGAACGCAAAGCGCAGCTTCTCCTCGCGGCTGTTCAGCCGGTTTTCCTTGTTCGGTTTGATCGGGCGGAAGTGAGCGAGGACACGGGTAAACTGGCGGAAGTTAACCCGATCATCGTTGCTGTCGGCAAAGAACGAATGCACGATGCGTTCGCACAGCGGATTGATGGCCAGCTCCGGGATGCGCAGGAAATCTTCCCGCGAAAGCGTTCCACAGTCGTTACGATCAAGCGAGGTGAATCGGGAGTACAGTCGTTCAATTTGGTTTGGGGTAACTGCAAAGGAAGGAAATCAAGATTTTATTATCCAAAGAAAAGGCAATTTTGAATGGTGGTTTTTATGAAAAAAGAAAGCAGTTCAATAAATTATAAGCTAATATAGCAGTTTTACGGAATACTTAAAGCAAAATTGACGAAGGGTCAAACACAGGAACCTTTTTTTTGTACATATCAGCTAAATATGCAACGACACGCGCAATACCTGCCCAATGACGTAGTTTCATCACCGTCCCTAATTTGACGTGCAATAACGAGAAAGCTTTTAATTATCTGTGTGCTGCTAGAATTTAGTAACGGAGGGTCGCTGAGGAGACTTTACGCCTAAAAACATTGTATTGCTCAACGTGTACTATTGTACCACAGCCTAGCTCGCTTATCGCGCCCGTGTTTAATTACGAGCACTTCGGTAAACGAAGGTGAGTTAGATAAAGGACTAGAACAGTGAGACGTTGCGCTGGCGCTCCAATTTGCCAGCGACCCAGTTGGAGATGGATGATTAACTTCATGTTTTCTAACTAATTGCGCTTCCGTGGCCACGAGTTCCGTAATGCACGTACTGTACACACACACGCCAGATGTGTGTAGTTCAAGGTTCTTCTCCACCACAACATCACTTGTTTGTGATGCATTTATGAATATCATTGCAGCTTAAACTAATCTACTCACATCCAGTTTCTTCGTGAATTTGGGCAATTTCCTCCTCGCGCAACAAGAGAGATGATTTGTTTCCCATTTTATATGCGGAAAGATAAACTTAAAAGAAAACACACACAAACTCTTTTCGGTATCTGACCAAAACAGCACAAGCGAAAAACAACACACCCGACCGCAATCTGCTTGCAACTGCGAATGTGACGCATCTGCTGTGCCCGTATTTGACGTTTCGCTCTGCGGCGTGTTGACAAACGGTGTCTCGGCGTGAAACGTCAAGCCAGCGTTTGACACCACCCTAAAACAAAAAAAAATCAAGCATTTTTATTTTCACACGCAGTAAACTGTGGAAAAGTGAATCCGATTTCCATCCGTTCTAGTCCCTTCCGGAGCGTATATGTTTGCGGTGGCAAACCGCACATCCGCCAGGTGTATTTTTAAACCATGAGTGCAAAGGCTGGCGAAGAAGCGATAGCGCAAACCAAAGCAGACAACGACATGCCCACGGACAAGCGGCGGGCTCACGATGATGGTACCGCGGAACAATCCAAAGCCGGGTCTTCAGCGCGCGAGGATGGTAAAGCCACTTTTACATTCTAACCACCTTTCCATTAAAGTTGTGCTTTATGCAGCTCTAAATTTCATCCACCTATGAAACGCATTATGCCAACATAATAGGCCTGCGTAACATCCGAACGTATGCCCACTTTTTGTTACCTCTCGCGTCAGATGCGTACCCCCTGCTCAATTCACACGACTATCCAACATTTTTACCGGACGAAGGCACTCGTATAGGTCGGTTTTGTTGTACTACATAGTTTACCTTTTCTGTCACGCTTTTCTCCGGAAACAATCGACCGCGTATCGAATATGTTCGCGTTCGCGAAAGTGGTTTATGTTTTTCAGTAAAAATGGTTTAGCTTAAAATCGCAAGCCGCGTAAAGCCGGGCTAGACTCTGGAAAAATGATGGGTGAGTGTGATCTTTCTTTCTGTTAAGACCTAACGCTATACACACCAATGGAAAACATTCCTTGTTTGTTCCGACTGTTGCTAAAAGGATGTGGCTAATGTTTTATTTCATATCCTTTTTGGTTTGCTTTGCAGATACATCTAAGGAACCCGCTACCAAGCGTACCAAACGCTGCGACGACAGCAACACGGAGCTAGTCTCAATAAATGGATGTTTTTTCAACGACGATTTTCGTGAACGGTTTAAAATGGCGTGGCAAGGGAGGGAGAGCATTGCCGGCCACAACTACGAGCTCAAACAGGATCCCTTTCAGCTGGCCGTATTTCAGCACTTCCTCCAGGAGGATGTTAACCGTGCGAATGCAACGAAACGCCTCGAGGCGGAGTTCAGTACGGTCGATTGGAAACGGAAGCAGATGGATCTGTACGAGTTTTACCAAACCAATGATCTATGCAGCCTCGAGCGGGATTACCTGCAGGCGTTCTACACGGTGCTGAAGGAGCAGATGATGCCACTGGTGGAGGAACTGACCGGGATAAAGCTAACGCACGTGTCCGCTTCCTGCTCGATGTACAATGCGGGCGATTATTTGCTGGTGCACGACGATTTACTGTCCGATCGCCGGATAGCGTACGTGTTCTACCTCAGTCCCTGGGATTGCCACCGGCAGTGGTTCGAAAAGGATGGCGGTGCGCTGGAGTTGTTCAAGGCGGACGGCAATCAGCTGCCGGTGTTCCCGGTAACGGATAAGATTTACCCACAGAACAACCAGCTGGTGCTGTTCCGGGTGTGTGAAAAATCGTTCCATCAGGTGGGTGAGGTGACAACCTTCGAGTATCCCCGGTTAACCATCAACGGATGGTTTCACGGACCAGCACCCGGAGGGAAAGGGAATGCCACTAACGTAGCGCACGCACCTTCCATCATTGTCGATACGCACTACATCAGTCCGCGAAAGATCGAACTTGATCTTGCCGAGTGGATCAATGACGTGTACCTTGTGGACGAGGTAAAACAGAACGTGCAAAAGAAGGTGGAAATGTTTTCGGAAGTTTCGTTAGAACAGTTTCTGCTGCTGCCCCGGTTTACGGCACTGCTGGAAACGCTCGCCCGCGAACCCAACCTGGAGTGGAAAATTAAAGGACCGGCACATTTGCGGAAGTACGAGGTGCTGAATTTCAAATCCCTACCCGAAGCTAGTCCGCTGGGTGCGATGTACGATTTGTTCACGAGCAAAACGATGTTTCGCCTGCTGTACGATTACACCGAGCTGGATCTGTACGGGAAAAAGGCGAAAACGCCGAAATGTGCCATCGAGCTGCAGCGCTGGGAGCGGGGCTGCTACACCGTGCTTGGCGATTCGTCCACGTACGCCGACAGCACGCTGGATCTAACGTTCTACCTGAACGCGCAGGAGAATGTCGGTGTGATCACGTATCTGGTGCCGGAAGGTGATCAACAGCAGCAAGGATCGAATACACGGCACGACGAGCAACCATCGTCATCATCGTCTTCGTCCGCGTACGCCGCGGAATGTTACGACGAGGATCCGGTACTGCTCACGTTGCTGCCGAAGGATAACGTGCTGAACGTGGTGTACCGTGCGGAAGGAACGACCAAGTTTACCAAATACGTTTCGCATAATACGTATCTCGAAAAGGCGAACGATACTGGTCACGCTTACACGTACATACTGGTGTGTAGCTACAAGGAGTAGACACGAAACGCACGTGCACACCACTTCTCCTCCTATTCGTACTGAGTGTTCTTTGGCGCAATAAAACTGCACATGAATAACTATAGGATATCGAGCGTATTTTATGAATGTTTTTCCACTTTTTTTTTTAAAAATAAGCTAGATGTTTTGAGTATGTTTTTTGTAGGCTGGTGAACATTTTGTTTAAAATTATTTATTTTGCAGCAGCTGCCATTCACATCTATGCCACCATCGCTTTCATAGTCATAATCATCGTCATTGGAGTACCAATGTGGTGGAAAACAACGGAAGTTTACCGGTGAGCCCAATTGTACATGTGTTTTACCTTCGTTTCTTTATAATAGTTAATTGATTTACTTTTATATTTTGCAGCGTTTCTCTACCGTATTCGGAAATCCGGGCATTAAACGAAGAACCTATTAAAGCAACGTTCCGGTTGGGTTTATACTGCCAGTCAGCAGAAAGGCGTGAAATTCTGGCGTTCGAGTTGCGTAAAAAATTTGAACAAAATTGTACGAAAACCCTGTCCACGTGTTCAATGAGGGGGGAAAACTGACGATCTGTATATTCCGCTTTGCAGTTGTGTTTGAATTGGATTTGCAGCTGCTATCCCTCGATGCCGATACATTGTCCGCTATTAAAACACCGGCTAGATTGGAAGCGGAACTGCTGCGACGCTATCCCACAGCGGTAGGTCACTTTTTGTTCATCGAATGGCATAAGTTGGACGATGATATACTCGTTACCTCCGACCGTACGGCTTTTATTTCCGAAAGCGCATGTAAGTGATAGGAATCTTCTATTTGTGCAGGAAAGCAGCTAGAAAACCCTACTCTTTATTTTAGCTTCCCTGAAGGCGTATCAAGTGCTCTCGTCCTGGATTCTACAAGAGTACAAGCTGAAGGCAATACTCGGTTCGAGAGATGCCCAGCAAACATTGAAGGGCCGGCAGCTGCGATTAAACTCGGCTCCACTGCAATCACAGTACGAAGTGCTCATTACCGTACTAAATCCTCGACCCGAACTACAAAAAGTGCACTGGAATGTTCGTGCTGCTGCTGAGAGTAAGTTTGCAAAAGATCCGTTTCGTAGATACGATCACTTATCATTTCTCAACGTTTCGGTTTTAGATTATATTGAACCATTCCTTAAGGAGCTATCGGGCATCACTAATTTTACCATCAAAACGCAATGGATTTATCAGGTTGCGATTGAGGGTGTCGGTTCGCAGTCCAAGCAAATCCCGGACGATACGAAACTTGGCCGCCATTACGCACTGTCCGAGGATAGCCTGCCGCATATTATCACATCGCTTGAGAAGAAGCTTGGCACACAGATCACCGACAATCCTTGCATCCATCTGGTCGTGTACGTTCCGCCCTGTGCACAAGCACCGCTAAAAATCTACCGCAAGGACGGACAGCGTGCTGCATCGCCAGGTGGCAGCGTGGAGGCTTTTACATCAGCCAAATGGGGTGGTATTGTGTTTGCCAACCCGGCTGAAGCCACGTGCGTCCGTTATATGGAAAATGAACAGTTTAGCGATGTGTACATTCACGCGCAGGAAGTAATGCCGGTGCTGTTGTATCAGTTGCGTAAAATATTCGATCTCGAGAACAATACACCCTTGCTGGACACTACACTGGTTCCGTACAGTACGATCGAACCACGTGTCTGGGAGGTGGATACGTTCATTCGTACCAACACCATCTATCTGGTGCATTCGGCAACTACGACGCTACAATCATTGATTCAGCTGCTCGGTGGCATCGAGTATATCGTGATCAACGATGAGGTTGGTGCGGCTATTCAAACTGCCTACCAAAAGATAGTGGAAGCGAAACAGAAGCTTAGTGCAGGTAACTTGGAGCAGGCGGCTCTGCTGGCAAGGGAAGCTTATACGTCGGCAGAAAGAGCTTTCTTCGATCCGAGCATGTTGGCGTTGCTGTACTTCCCGAACGAGCAAAAGTACGCCATCTACATTCCACTGTTCCTGCCCATCATGATTCCGGTTGTGTTTTCATTTAATACGATACTTAAATATTTCCGTGGCAAAAAGCCAACCGCAAGCGCCAAAACGAAGGAAGAGTAAAGGAACAAATTGTGGTAACTCTTGTCACATACTATAGTTTTATTTTTGTTTTACAATAAACGGTAAACCGAAGGAAAATATATTTGAATTTGTATGGTGTATATTGCGTGTACGGCGAGTGTGAAACAAGAACTCACTTCCGTCGGGTTAAATTGGAAAAGATTTCCAAATTTTTCCCCTTCGTGATCTCCTTCGCTTCCTGCAGTCCGATGTTGTACGCTTGGTCAAATATTTTCTTTATTTCCGCCAGCAATCCATTCTTCGACAGGGCTCCCAGTTCTGCACAGAAAAGATGGTACCGTTATTGCCATAAATGGCTATATTCATAGGAAGTATCCATTTCACTTACGATACATCGCATTTATATCGTCTTGCGTAAGTCCCTTCATCCACGACGGTGGAGTGCAATCTGAAAAGAAATATTTTGAAAAATCGTTTTAACGTAACTTCCAGAACGGTTCGAACGAAACGGTGCCATGCGTTGTCTTACTATTCGATTCCCACATTTCCGGGGATCCGTTACTGTCCAACAGCTCGAACAATCCGCTATTATCGAGTTCTGGAAAGAAAATATGGGGCCCAGTTACATCTGTGTGCTCGTATAGATACGTTTCATGATAATCTTACCCTGCTTCACTTCTATATCGTATTTGTTTGGCATTGTTGTTCAACGTTCAACGATTGTGCAAGCTACAAAAATTAACGCAACTATGACCTTTGCCAGCAACGATTTTCACTTTCCGGGGTTTTTTAAGAACAAATGGTATCACCGTGGACTGACGGTGATAGCAATTTGGATAAGAAAATGTATAAAAATCAGGAAATATTGCGCACTTTCTGTAATTTGTTGATCTGAGCAACTGGAAAATTTGACAACTTTGTTTGCTTCTTTCAAGCTGCCGCGTCTATGTAGGCGTATTGAAGTGTGAAATCTGATCCGTCGATCGTATAGCATAACTTCATCTCCGTTCCACAGTGGGCGGTCACTGTTTTTATGTTTTTTCTAACTTCATCAACATTTTTTATAAAATTCATTCTGGAACCAGTATAAGGCAGAAAAAGAAAATAGATCATTGATTAATTTAGACATATTTAAGGTAAAAGATCAGTTAAAAATGCAACTGTTATTCAGAAAATAAAAAGTTTCTTGCCGACCAATCTGTTTGTTCACGACCCACAGTGTTTGTTTTGGAAGTGACGAATGACATTACATTCGTTAAAAAATGATTGTTTTTCTATTTCTTCGTTGAAACACCACCGATCCGTGCAGTGGCGAGGAAACCTTGACAAAATCCTTCAGATGTCCAGCGGGCAACGAACGGCACGACGGTCGGCCCCAGTAGGAGCAAAGTTAGTGCAGCTAACTACTCGTTCGGCGTACCTTTCATTTGCAGTTTCTGCCACAAAGCTGCTTGAACAAACGAAGATTCGAAAGAGCTACATGTGAGCTGCTGGAGTCAAAAAAAAAAAACAGGGATTCCCCCCTAGTGGTCGTGTGTTGCATTTTTCCATCCATTTCCGCAATGGACAAAGAACACGAAGTTTTGCTCAATGCGTTTGTGATAGCAAAGAAACGATATCGAGTGTTTTATAATGCGGGCATCCTAGTGTGGGAAGATGAATCTTCCAAAAAAGGTAATTATTGGTGTTTTATTTCATACAGCGACGATCGGAATCGAGAGGAGGGGGAAACATTGATCGGTGGCCTTGACCCTCAACCACGTAATACCGCCTATCAATGTTGAGATGAAAGAGAAAAAACAAACGAATCAGGAAGTGCGTTGAACGAACCACGGGTGCGGAAGTACGAAGAATAAACAAAACGAATCGAATATGTTGCTCAACATAGCAGTTAACCTTGCACCGTACCGAATTCTTATTCGTGGCAGAATTTAATCCGGTGATTTGCTGACTTGTTTCAATGATGAGCGATTAAACCGTGTATCTTATCAAATATCGTACATAAAATCGATAACACACCACTAATCGGGGGTTTCTTTTTCCCCCCTTTAGCTAAAACCACCGTATCGATAACGGATGTACTTTCGGTGGCGGTATCTAAACTCCCCCACGCCAATGGCAAACAATGGATGAAACGCAGCAAAGCACCACCGTCACCGCCATCGGCGGTACCAATAGCACGAAACGAGGCTCACGGCAGCCTGGACAGCGATCGGATTCCAGTGCTCTCGGGCTCGACCACAACCAACACGCTAGCGACGAACGCTAGCAACAACATTCCGCACAACCACAGCAACCGAGGTAATGTAAGGCAGCGCAAAGAAGCAAAGTGGTTTTCAAGGAATCAAAGCAACACGTTTGCCTCGTTAGAAGTCTCGTTGCTTCATGCAACCGTTCGGCTCGTTTCAATGACCCCGTAATTGGCGGCGAGAGCAGCCGTTCGGTTACGTCATGAAGCAGAATGATTTGCGCTAACGTTGAAGTACGGGCCGCAATTGCTCCAACGAATCTTATGGCACTTATCTTGGATGATTTATGGTAATCGGATTGGGAACTCTTCGTTGAAACGATTTTTTGTTTGCATTTGTTTGTAGCTACAGGGAGAATTGTGTTTTTGCAAAAAAAAATTATAGACACTTTTTTTCTTTGGCGTTGTAGGCAGTTTGGATGAATTATCCGACTCCAATGATGATCGCCGGGAGACCAATGAATACTTCGATGCTGGGATCCAAACGGGAAATTTCAATTACCTAATCATTCATTACGCTGCACTTGTTTGCTCAAAAACGAATCGATGGCGTGTGAAATCCGTTGCCCTGCACAACAGCGAGCATCGTATCGTAGAACTGTGGTACAATCGACTCTCGAGCGATATAAACGGTAAACAAAGTGTTTTATTTTATTGTGATATAGTATTAAAAAATCATTTTTTATTTGCAGATCAAAACCGGCCTAGAAATTTGCTACTCTTTCTGAACCCTTACGGTGGCAAAAAGAATGCTTTGGCGCTGTACGAGCGGTTCGCAAAGCCGCTGTTCCGGTTGGCTGAGGTTGACATTAATTTAATTATAACGCAACGCGCGCAACAGATCTTTGACATCGTCACCTCCAAGAGTATCGCGCTGGACAACTATGATGGGCTGGTTTGCTGCGGTGGTGATGGTACGTTTGCGGAGCTGTTCAACGGATTGGTCACGCGTACGATGATAGATCGCGGTGAGGAAGCTGCTTTTGCAACAGCAACAAAAATCCCTCTTCCGGGTGTCTTTCCTCCTCGAATGTTACACACTTGATTTTGCGTTGCAGGTCTCGATGTTAAACATCCGCCGTACCTACCGAAACCTAACATTCCGATCGGCATCATTCCGGCCGGCAGTACCGATACGGTAGCATGCTGTCTGAACGGTACCACCGACATAAAGACTTCGATCATACACATCATACTGGGGCAGCACAGTGGCCTTGACATATCCGCCGTATACGATGCGAATGCAGTTGCCCGGCACGATGGAGAATCGCCGTCTGCGACCGGTAAACCGCGACCCAAGCTGTTGAAACTCTTCGCGAGTGCCCTCTCGTACGGTTACCTGGGCGACATTGCGTACGATAGTGAAAAGTATCGCTGGATGGGACCAAAGAGATACGATTATTCGGGTAAGATCGTGTTAAAGAAAAAGCTACTTGGATGAAGGTGTCTAAATTAGCTTCCTGTTTTATAGGATTTAAGAAATTTCTCGCCAATCGAGGTTACAATGCAGAAATTGTAGTGCATCTCGATCGACGGGGAAAGCAAGACCCGAACGACGGTGTCCGCTGCCTGGAGAAGTGTAATCGCTGTAAAAAGGCTCTGAATGACCGTGAAGATAGCAGTGGTACCAGCATGGAGAACAACGACACGGAACCCTTGGTGGTGCGGGGAAAGTTTCTAATGGTGAGCGGTGCTAACATTTCTTGTTCGTGCGAACGAAGTCCACAGGGATTCTCCCCATACTGCCATCTGGGCGATGGATTGCTGGATCTGGTGCTTGTACGCCATACGTCGATGTTTAACAACCTACGGCTGCTGCTAACAATGACATCGAAAACGAAGAAAATTGTACGTAATTGCTTGCACTCTATTTTCGGGAAGGTTCTGCGGGAAAACATTAATTAATTTTTCCCAATTGTAGAGTGAGCTACCGTTCGTGGAGATTTATCGCACGAAGGAGTTCCGGTTCACGGCAAACCGTCAGACAGAGCTCAATGGGGGTGAGATTGCGCCTGCAATATCCTCCGAAACAATGCGGCACTCGAAGTGGAATTGTGATGGAGAAGTTTTGCTGGATACGAATATAGTCGTTGAGTAAGTGTTTTTTTTTTCGTATAATAACCCCTAACATTGTTAAACCTTGCTGTTTACCAACGAACCAGGTCCAATTGCCAGTTGATACAAGTTTTTAGACGAGGAATTCTACCTAGCGGCCGTACTATCGGTCACGGTGGACCGGAACAGCGGGGAACATCGAACGCACTGGATACGGAAGATAAAGAATCCTGCTGCTTTGGTCTGTGTAACTGATTCGACCCAACGGGGTTGTATGTTTCCATGTTTTTTTTTCGTTTATTGATTGCCCTCTTCATGAGCTAGGAGGATTTAATTTTCCAACTAGCAGCGCCTTTTATGTGGCATATTGTTTCTTTCGCATTGCTATCTAAGTTCCTTTTTCTTCCGAAGCTGTATCGTGAACGATAAACTGTGATCATATCTTTATTAATTATTTTTATTACACTTATTAATACCCACTGCAGCAACTGCTACAGGCGTATACTAACACTGCTATTACAGGAGAAGATTCAACAAACCCCGTTGAATATGGGGGTTTTAGGCTAGACGTATTGCTTTTTAATGTAAAGACATCTTGCCGAGGATTTAAGTAAGATCTTCAACACCGTAAGCAATTAAAGATTGTGAAAAAAAGGGAAAATATCAGGAAGGGGGTTTAGGACACGATAGGTACGGTTCACCATCATGCCAAGGACTTTACGAATTTGCATTTGCTCAATCGAACGGAACTGTATCTGAACACACCAGAAAGTTCGTGTTATTTGGACAATACATTTGACGGCTTGACGGTTATAAATTGTACACACGGTGAAGTTGTGCTCAGTAATTAGCTGTAACAGCATGATATACGATGCAACATATGCAGATAATGATAAAAGCCCCCGCTCGCATGTAGTTTTCGTGCAATTTGACTGAAATGGTATTCTTACGATCAAAAAGTTTTAAAAGAATTTTCAATTAAGGTTGTTCCAACTGCTGAAACTACTGGTTCCTTCTTCGTATAAATCGATAAGTATTTCTCTTTGTGTAGTATTCCGAATGTAGCAAAGCAATATATAGTGCCAGATAGTGCCGTTTGTGCAAAACATCAGGAAACATATTACCTAGAAGGATTGCTTAACGATTGCAGTATCGCAGTATCTGTTTTTTTTTTACCTTCTCTACAAATATTGCTTATCATTTCTTCGTGACGTGTACTATTACCACTATCAGTAGAAGCATTCCAGATGCCGAATTATTATATCATGTATTGTTCTCCCTATTGTTTTCTATCAAACATGTGATTTTACTTCCGTTCGTCCATTGTGTCGAACGATATCGTGCAAGAAGCAATAATGTTTAATCGATTAACCCAATACTAATTAGATAAGAATGGGCGAGGAGCTAATGATTCTATAGGGTAGGGAAGGGGAATTAGGAATATACTGTTAAAAGAACAAAGTTTTGTGATTTCTTTGAATGTGGTCTGGATGGATTGATTGAACGAGTGGCGTGAGAAAGCAGAAATTCACAAAGACTTGAGCTCATTCCTATTGCAGTATAGGGCAAAGGTAAAAACGTTGCCTTAGAAGGAACATGAAATTCGGTAGTGTGTAAAATATTTTCTAGACTGTTGTGTAAACGATTGCAGTAGGAACTATTTTGATGCTCAATGCTAATAAACTCAATTTTCCTACATACGGTTTGTTGTACGTTTCGTAGCATTACAGCTGATCCAATTCAACGACACTCTGTTGAACCGGCTAATGGACGGATCATGTATTATCATCCGAAATAAAAACAGTAATCGAGCGATGATAACCCTTATCGCACTTAAGATCTAGTTAGGAAAAACAGGAATCGGATGCTGCCTTTTACACTTTCACTGAAATTGCAAACGCACTGCATTACATTTACTCATATTAATGGTTGGAATTTTCATCCTATTGTTTATTCATACGAAACAATGAAATTGTATAAGGGATACACCAGCGTCTTAAAAATAATTTCCTCCAGCACAGCACGGTCGACAAGGACCAGATTATCATCACTTTTTAGCCAGCTCGTTTGACAGCCAATCTAGCCCTTCGTACAATCCGTGGCCCTGGGTAGCGCAGGTCGCTTGTATATACCACTGAAAGAGCAATACGAGTTTAATGTTGACAACTGAATGCATTAGATTGTAACGTCTCCTGGGCATACTTACGTGTCTGTTTCGTAGCTGATTCAGGTGCAATTTATCGGTCAGTTCAGCTGCCGTCATTGCATTGGGAAGATCCTGCTTGTTCGCAAACACCAACAGGACCGCATCGCGCAGTTCGTCCTCCTGCAGCATGCTATGCAACTCCTTTTCCGCTTCCACAATACGCTCGCGATCGTTTGAGTCCACCACGAAGATGAGTCCCTGCGTGTTTTGGAAATAATGGCGCCAGAGTGGACGAATCTTGTCCTGGCCACCGACATCCCACACGGTGAAGCAGATGTTTTTGTACTCGACCGTTTCGACGTTGAAGCCGATCGTCGGAATGGTGGTAACGATTTCGCCCAGCTTCAGCTTGTACAGGATCGTCGTCTTACCGGCAGCATCGAGACCGACTAAAATGAAACAAATGATTTGGACAAGAAATGCCATCAATATGGTTACTAGAAATCTGATTGGAGAACCGTCTGTAATGCACAATTCAACTAGGAGGTTGGGCTGGGTTGGAAAATCAACTTGACCAATCCCACCTTACGCAGGCACAATCTAATTCAAGTCATATGGCCAGAATGGTGGCATTCAACAATTGTAGAGCAAAATAATAAGAATCTGTTAAGCGAATAATAAAACATCGTAAAGGAAAGTTGATATCACAAGGGTATGTGAAGCGATGAGATCACTTAACCGACTTACCCATTAATATGCGCATTTGCTTTTTGCCAAACAACCGAGTTAGCACGCTGGAAATCGTCAGGCCCATCGTGTAGAGTTTGGTTCTGTTTACGTTTTGCTCGCTTTTCTGTTGCTCTGCAAATAAAGGATCATCGAACGTGAGTTAACCAGAATCTCCACACGACATTTCCGTGCACTTATTTGTCCTACGAGCCCCACTACGATCACAATATCGACAGGACGGACAGATACAACCCGCGAGCGGAATGCCGCAGCAGGACCGTTTTTAACGAGATGCGTCACGTAAAGCGATGATGATGTAGGAGGGAACCCTGTCTGCCTACCTGGCCCTTGGGCTACGCCGTGCGGCTTTCGCGTGGGATGTCGCCTGCTTTTATCGGGATTGTTCGCAGCACCGGAATCTGCACGTTGGCGACGGGGGGCGTATTTTGTAAAACTTCTATTGTTACACGATTCAAAACATAACAATATGCCACGTCAGTGTCGCTAAAGGCAGCCTGTTTTGCTGGAATACAAATTACAATAGGGATTTTAGTAAATTCTGACAGCGGAGCACTGTGTGGCTGCAGCAGGTCATCATGACAAACAGCGTTGGAAATATTTAATTTTTTTTTATTTGTTTGGTAGTTGACATAGGAAAAAAAGAAAGTTTTGTTGTGTATTTATAAAATTCTTTCTACAACGAATATAATGCACTTGATTGTAGAGTGCGTTTATTTTCCTTTTTGTGTTGATTTTTGTTATCCCCAGGAAGATGCGGGATATGAGCGTAAACATACGTATGCCAAAAGTTTAAGAAAAAACGTATAATTGAGCAAGGATTGTTGATTTTGGCACACTACCAGTTTATTTGAGGCGAAATTTTTATTTGGCTTGAAAATTTGAGACTTAGATTGTTGGTAATATTTTGTTCCATGGGAAATAGATCCTGAACGTCAAATTGGGTGTGACTTTTGACGAACTGTTTACAGTAGCGTTGTTTACGCATTGGTCGGCTGCGGCTTCGTTTTAAACTCAACGGGCACAATTGGCTACGAATTTATAAGGTAGTGTTGCTGGACTGTGCAACTAATTAATTGTGTTCCGCTAATCATTAGCTGAAAACGCGCTAATAGTATACATTTCTTTCATTAAAACACTCGAAAAGGGCACGCGTTCGTTTGTCCTTAGTTTTCAAAACACATAGTCAAACGCACTCGCCAACCACTCGTCATAAACGTTCACATTTAGCGCCATATAGTTTGGCAATCGTGAACAAGCTTGGTGAGGAAATTGATCATTTTAGCCTTGCGCGGTTTGCCGATGAAAATTTGTTCGGCTTGTACCATGCGACTCTAGGAACCACAGGTACGAGAGTGGAATAGTTAACTAGTGTATTTAACCAGCTTCATTTGTATCGCGAACACCATGAGCAAAATTTGCTTTTTGTGCAAAAGTACCGAGGACAACGAGCTACTGTTCGGGAAATTTTACTCCAAATGGAAGATTTACGTTCATTACTATTGCCTGGTGAGGAAAGCATTGCTAGGGCAGAACTGGAACAAGAACTGTGCTAATATCCTGCATATTGGTTTTCACTTACTCAACAGCTCCTGTCCTCAAATCTGGTGCAGGGAGGAAGTAATGACACGATTGGAATCTTTGGCTTTTTAGAGTCTGATATCCGGAAGGAGAACGAGCGGACCAAAAAATGTCGCTGTTACATCTGCAAGAACATGCATGCAAACGTGTCCTGCTGCTCGAAGAAATGTTTACGCACGTTTCACACGGTGTGTGGTATCATGAACGGTTGCCTATCGCACTATACGGACACATACCAGTCTTGGTGTTCCTCGCATGTACCCCTCGAACCAGACAGTAGTCCGCATTCGCACGAAGAACCTTGCTCGATATGTTACGATGAGATGGGCCAGTACAATGTGATCACATCCATAAAGGCACCATGCTGTCTGAACGGATGGTTTCATCAGCGCTGTCTCGCACAGTACGCACAATCGGCTGGGTATTTCTTCAAGTGTCCGCTGTGCAAAAATGAAGACAAATTCCTGTTAGAGATGCCTTTGCGGGGCGTGTTTGTACCTGAGCGTGATGCTGCCTGGGAGCTGGAACCGAACGCATTTCAGGAGCAGCTGCAACGGCCCACGGCATGCGATGCGGAAGATTGCAAGTGCCCGGAAGGTCGAAGCGTTGACAACCGACAGTGGCGACAGAAAGTTTGTGGTTGCTGTGGTGCGACGAGCCGGCACCTGCGGTGCATCGAACAGACAACGGCGGGCTCTCGCGTCTACCTTTGCCAACTCTGTAAGCCGATTGTAGGCGATCGCGTGCCAGAACCCGAGAGTGACAACGACAGTGCTGACAGTAGCGGGGATGATACAGATTCTACATCTAGTTCTACGCCACTCGCTGAAACATTGTTGCGCCGACCAAGAAAAAATCTCTCCAGGGCAGGTTCCGGTGAGTCCGGGGTGCATTGTTCGAGCGGCGATGAAATGCTGGCCAATATCCGTCGATCACTGAATGCTAGAAAAATTCTGTCGGATGGTTCCGATAGTGAACGATCTGATGCGAGTTCCATCCAAATAAGACGCTGTATCCGGCAAAACACAGGCAAGCGTGTGCGCCGTTTGTTGTCTGATGGTTCGGATAGTGAGAAACGCAGCCAAACGCCTGCTGCATCGTCTTCCGATGGGCAGCCAGAACCGGATGTCTGCAAACGGCTAGATGATGATTCAGATTCAACCGGTGCGCCTTCGATGTGCTCTGATCAATCATCACATGCGACAGGGTCGGATGGGAACGTTAGCTCGTCAAGTGGATTACGAGCTGCTGTTGTTCGTAGCACCAGACAATTGAGTAGAAGGCTTTCCTCGTTAAGCGATACCAGTAAGCGCTCGACAAGTGAGAGCAACACGGAAGAACCGCGACCGAAAAGCTCGATCATTAGAAGACCCAGAATTGTTTCTTCATCTGATGATTTGGAGAATCCCCGATCGGAAAAAGAGGCAATCAATTCCCAGGTCCGCAACTCTGCCCGTCAACGGGGCAACAAACTATCAAGACTATCCACTTCATCGGAAGATTCGGAAAAACGTGTAGAAAGCAAAAGCAACGTACCGCATGCGATTAATGGTCCGTTGACAAGTACAAAGAACAGCAAAGCGACCCCTCGACCAACAAATAGTGAAGATCCATCAACATCAAGCGGTAGTTCGACAAAAGCCGTGAAGAACATCAAAACTTTACAGAAAGCAAAAAGTTCTAGTAAACGACGAAAATCGAATGATGGTTCGAACTCCACCGATAGCAAACGCTGGGACGAAAATTCAAACATGACCGAAACCCGATCACCACCGAGTAGCAAGAAAGATGAGAATGCGTGCGTTTCCGATACGTCTTCGGAAGGAAACGGTGCTGGCAGGCGGACGAGACAATTAGCCAGGAGACAATCGCTGCCGGATGCCGGCAAACGTTCCACCAGCGAGAGCAGCATGGAATCAATACGCCCGAAACGAATCCGTGCAGCGAGAAACTCTTCTTCGTTCGAGGATGCAGGGAAACGAACGGAAAATGGAGAAAACAACAGCTCGGATAGGGGTGACACTGTACCACTCAATAAACGGCGTCGGCTTGCACGGGAGCGGTGCAACAAACCGAACCAGAGTGCTACTGCTGTGTGCCGTAAACCATCATCGATCAGCCCACCGAGCACGCCATCCTCACTGTCTTCGGAATCATCGCAACCATCGGCCACGGCCGGTACCGCTACTCCGAACCGGCAGCAACAATCAATGTTACAGTTTATCACTTTTTCCTCCCGCAAGCTAGCAACAACTTCAGATAGTAGCGACCAGTCCGCGGAGGAAACTGTTTCACCGTCGCGATGGGCACGATTTGGCAGTAGCAATAATATAAATAGCAAAAACAGTTCGATTAGTAGCAAATCTGCCAAATCAACAACGGCCAAGCGGAGGCGAACGCATTCGCCCAAAAAGTCCAACAAGCAACCATGCAGTGGACAACAAACGGAAACGGCTGGGGCGACATCGAGTAAAGGGACAACACCACCACAAAGGACGCAGAAAGGCATCATGCACAAGGTACGGTAGAAAAAAGCGCACTCAGAAAACTGATCAATACTTATGTTTTATTTCTCCTTTCTCTACATCGTTTTACTTTTAGGTTGAAGGACAGAAGAACATACTGAATTACTTCAAACGCTATTAATGTTTAATGTTTTTTGTTTTTACTTTCTATCAACGATCGAATAGAACAGTTTGACGGTGTGGTAATGAACCGTTGCAATTATGTTTTATATCGATTTAGTTTAGTTGTAGTTGCTTTAGTTCAGAGTTTCCCCATAATTAGTTTTTTTATAACTTTTTTTTTTCGTTAACATCATGTGAATTGATGGGTAAAGCATTAAAATGGCCATCGCCACCCAATCGTAATTCGCTATATGGCTTTTAGTATGATTTTACCTCCAGTTATTAGGTGACCCAATAGTGCAATGAGTAATGGCGCCGGTCACGTCCATATGAGAGACACGATCGGTACCAAAATCCCATCCAGGCTGCCGTGTTCTCTCGTACTATAAATTATTCGAGCTAACAGACAAGGAAACCAGAAATGGCAGGGACGAGAAAATACTTTTTTTTAAGTTTGTAGTGCCAGCGAAAGAAATTTAATTTATAAATCTTATTGAACATAATAATGCAATCACTTTTTCCAGCACGCTGGCTTTTTTCTATGAAAATGTTGTATGACTATCCTCAATCTCTAATTTGCCAACCATTCAATAGTTTTGAATATTGATTGTGGACGTGAAACATATATGGAATATAAAAAATTAAACAAAAAGCTATATTTTTTTATTGCTCCTGCATTCGAAATCGTCATGTGAACATTCAATCAATTTTCCTGATGCTCTACGAACGCCTAATCAATAAAATACAACAAAAAGGCGTAGAAATTACAAAATTCGTTGTAGTTTTCCATTTTCCTATCGTCTCTTGTTAGAACCGTTTTTCCATTGCATTCGAACAAGGAGAAAGGACCACAAAAGCTTGCCATGCTTTCGCGATCACCGTGGTTACGATACGTTGATCGCAAGAACTGGTTGCTTTCCAAAGCTGGGTGAGTGTGTGTGTGTGTGTGTGTATGCTCACATATACACGTGCGCACGCACGCACGCTCACTTGCTCGCGGCTTTTATTGCAGGCCCCGACCCGAGAGCGCGATGAGAAGAAAATCATCGATCAGTATAATTTTTATCATCACCATTGACGGACCTTTTTCGGTGGTGGTGAACGCACCGACGGCGAGTGCGAATATTGACTTGCGGGTACGGTCGGTTCGGTTGCGGCTGTGAGTGATATCGGTTGCAGGAAGGTTTGTTATCTGCGATAGGGAAAAGAAAACCGGTAAAGACCCGCCTCTCCTCTTATCAACTTCCGGATAGTGTCGATTTTCGGGTGATTGTACACACCTAGGGACAAATTGGGGGAGGAGGCAATGCGATTAGTGTGCGGATGGGTAGCGGCAAGTCGAGCGGGCAGTGGAAGTAAGCTTTCGAACGAGAGCTGTCAGCGTGCGTGAAATCAAAGTCGGCATCGACGTTTGTTATCTGCAGTAGGTTTGTGCAGAAAAGGGTCAGTTTGCAATGGTTTGTTCTGTCACTTAAAATTACTCGAGCGCTTACCTTTTTTTCTACGCTGTACATAGTCTGTGCGTGTGTGTATATGTGCGTGCAAGCAAGTGCGTGTGGGGTTACAGAACCGTGCGTGCATTTAATGCAAGTGGGTGGGCAGCTTGGCGCCCTAGAGTAAAAGCACCGCTCAGATAGTGGTGTACGTATATTACCAAGCGCACGATACATTCCGCGGTTTACTGTGATCGGTTGCTTCCTACACAACGCTCGCGTGACAGCTGACAGCGATTCGCGCTGTGATGGGTGACCGCGAGAACATGGTCCGTAGTATTTGTTCCGATTGCTTATATTCTTTACGTAGTTAAACCGGGCAAATCGGTCGCGCGCGCGTTTGTGTGTGTGTGTGTACGTTTGCATGTTAAAGCTCCAGAATTGAAAGAAAAGAAACTTCTGGTCCAGGGAAGCTGACCGTTGAATGGTGGGGAATTCAACAACAACGAAAAGCAGTGTGTGACCGAGATTATCTCCGTTGTGTGTGCCGTATTGTTGTGCGGTTCGAGGCGAATCCGCTGCTTTATCTCGGTGCTGCTCTGGCGGAGTGTTCTTCTACCGGGGGGTCAGAACCTGAACCGCGCGATACCGCGACAGTATACGACGAAGAAGCTGCGCACCGAATTCTTTTCGGATCGCTCATTGTTTTGTACGTTCTATAGTGAATCTCTGTCGTAGTGTTGGTGTGTTTATTGTGATTTTGTTGTAAGACCAGCATCCCTCGGGATCGTATTGATAAGAGATAGGAAGGTGTGACAAAGTACGCCAGAGCGGGGGGGGGGGGGGGGGCTAGAATTGTGTTATTATTATTGTTACTAAACGGTGGTTCTGCTTATTCTCAGCCCAGTTGTTGTTTTGTGCCCATATAATGTACCGGTACGATAAGCACGACGATCGTGATCTTCATCAACGCAATGAAGTATGTGCGTGTGTGAGTGTCTAATGTATTAGTGATGATCGTGGATAAGGGATGATTAGTGGAAGTGCATCAGCAGTGCATCTATTGGGTTCTGTGTGTGAACGAGATGGAGTGCAGCATTCGATCGCATACTTGCCAGAAAGTCGCGCTCAACATACTCAGCTGTCCGCGATAGCAGCTTCTTTGGAGAGTAGAACAAGCAGCTTATCAGCGCACCCTTATGGACTGTGTGGTATCCCTCTCTCTCTCTCTCTCTCTCTCTGTCACACGAGAGCATTTATTTTTCTTGTAAAAAGCACTGTGCAAAGCGAGAAGAAGATCATTTCGGTTGCTCTGTTTTCATCCGTTGGTTTCCACTCTCCGAAAGTGGCCATCCGCAGTGTCACGATCAACCGAACGGAACCGGATCCGAGTGAGCGGTTTTAATGGTTAGCAGACGACAAGCAGAAAAAGAAGAAGCAACACAAACAGCCGCACAGGAAAGGTAGGTACGTGCGAAATGTGTGTCTGACTGTGTATGTGTGTGTGTGTGTGTGAATGGGCGGGAGGGGTGAGATTGTAACTTGATCCGCATCCACCGAAGGCACTGATTGCGGATGGTGTTTGGAACTGCCGTCTCCGTCTTGCGTGCTCGGTCGGTATCGATCAGTGCTGGTGAATGGGTGAAGGAGAAAGCACCAAACCCTCGACAACGGGGCGCGGTCAGAGTGCAATGGTGGCGGCAAGGTCGTCCTGCTGGTCCCCGTACGACTTCGAGACGCATTTTGAGATTGATCGAATGTGCGCGAATGTATATTATTACAGCCATCATTCGAACGGATGGCGCCAACAGTGGTCCGAATGTTGGTGGCGATGGTGTGTGGATGCAATCGGTGCAACCGACCGATGCAACGCATTGCACCCCGACGGTTGAACCGGTTTTGTTCTTACGCCCAACAACTTTCTCCCTTCCCTGGTGCTGCGCTGAAGCTGGCGATCGCTCTTGATGCGCAGTCTAACGCATTGGAAACCATTTCTAACACTGCTGCAATGGAAGGAGATTCTTTATCGATATGGATTCGTAAATGGTTCAATATTGGTGACGGTTCTGTTGGCTTAGAACAAAACATTTTCAAGTAAACATTTTTCCGCTGTATAAACTTCAGTGATCTTACAATAACCCCTACGATATAGAACGATCTCCAGTCTTGCTGGATGCTGGTGGATGTTTTGAACCGACGTTAGTAGACGGACAGGATTAACATTTTATTCATCTTAGATTTGTTTTTGTAAATCCTTTTAATTCCATCATGACGGTCTATCTATAAGCCCAAGTCTGTTCAATCACACTTCAGTAGTCAAAAACGTCAAATTTCGATAAAGAACACAATTTATGTAAATTAATTCCCAACGTTCCACAAAGCAATGTTCTCGCTCGTGGTTGAACTGTTTTTCCAAACTCCAAAAGAAACATTTCCATATAATGTGACCGACACGGAAATGGAACTTCAGTAGAATATTGGAAGGTCTTGGTCACCGTCGCCGTCAGAACACTTAGGGGAAAGTAGGATAAGATGGACACTTTTTATAATTATTGGATAAACGTTATTTTGGGAATATATTCTAACAATAAAACAACATCTAAGAACTTGGATGGACGCTTTAAATAGAATTATTAAAGAAATTAAAATTTTTCGATGTATGCAGGCTGTTTGTTACTATTTTACTGCTACCAAACTACTTGTGGTGAGTCTCCGATGTCACCGAGTAGCCTTATTATCAAGCATAGTACTGGTAAAAATCGTTAATGATATAAATAAAATATTTTGGTTTAAATAACAGGCGCTAAAGTGGGTAAGACATACAAAAGTCTTTCATTAATTTAGCTGAAGTTATCTTAAGTTATTTAGCTGTTATTTTTGATTAACTGATTTCCACAAATCGGGATGATTTGTTGGAGTGGGGACCACGGTGCTGATTCACATGACTCGAACCGTAACAAAAATCCCATTCGTACCGTTCATCCATAACAAGACTGGCTATATTTTGAGTTTATTTCTAGTTAAATAAATTGTATACCTGAGTATTAAAGCCCTTTAAGTATGTATCAAGCAATGTAGTGTTTTAGCAGCCAGGCAGGCAGGTGGTGTTGTGGCATCGGTCCTAAGTCCTTCACACGACAGACCGGGAACAAAATCTCATCCGGATTGCTCCTCCGTAGCATGGACTGACTACGTGGTGAAATAAGTCTAATACATTACGAAAAAAGCAATGTAGTGCAGTTAAAGACATGAAAACACAGAAAAAGACCAAAGTTAATGTCTGTCTTTCCCTGAAGCATGAAATGAAGCATGTTTTTTAATCACGATAAAGTTAGCAAATTTTATGGAAACTTTAATGTACCGAGAATTATTGGAATACATTAAGGATGAAAAAAGGCTTGCACATCGATATCTCCTTAATTAATCATAAGGTGTCCGTCTTTACCTACTTTCCCCTAAGTGTTCTAAGGTATCGTAGCGAACTTGATTGAGTCATCTGATAAGATCGTCTAGCCGACCATCAGCTAATTGATCGCGTAGCCTTGCGCTCGAAGTCAACCCGAGCTAAATGACAAACAAATTGATCTTCGAATGGAAAATGTGGATCAGCCGGTAAATCTTGTTCACACCTTTGTGCGTTTAGAACTCGGTTGGCTAAAAATTACCCTTTCGTGTTTGTGCACTATATTAGCAAGGCGTATTTTTGGATACAGTGCCGATGTGTAACACACATAGCAGTATACAGTCGGTACGCATGATCTATCTTTGTAAGACGCATCTTTCTCTTGGAACTATATTATGTTTAGCTGCACCGAAACATTCTGCAAAGATGCGATTTGGGGTGTAAAAAACGCTCTCCAAAGTTATTTACGATGGCGGATATCTGCTGCGATCTGCTGTAGAATTTCCATCATAAAGAAAAATAAAGAGCGATAATATTCGTTCACTACATAAAATGCATTTGGGTTTTGCTATTTTGCTCGAATCCATCTCAACACAGATACAACTGTGAGCCGATTTGAGAGTGGTGTGAAATACTGCACTCAATATTTATTGCACCTTCGTGAAAGGGACAGACCCGACGAGGAAAACAAATAAAGGCCAACTGCACGTTCTTCGCCGTGCGTTAATGAATTTAAATAAATACACTCGATCGGGCCCGCGACGATCGCGCTCGTTGGGTGAACAATTTGTTTGGCTGCGGTTTTTTGAATCGTCACCACCGTCGGCCTCATTTCGGTTTTATGGTTTTCAGTTTCGTTCGGTTTGTTGTTGGTTTTATTGTGCCATTTTTTTACGATTGTTGTATACATGTGTATATTTAAAGTTTTAACACCACCGGTTCGACCTGCTACCAGCTTGATGATGATATTGATGTCGGGCGATAAATTGCAGTGGAATTGCTGGCATTGTCGCTTCAGGTAATTTCCCCTGTTGTACCGATGGGCAAAAGTGAAGTTTGATTTTGCTCCATAAAATATATTATGGGTTGTGCAATAGGCACGATCGTTCTGCTCCAGCATTTCGGTTTTGCCGGAACTTTTTCCCAAAGCTAAATCTATCGAACCGAACGGGACCGGCTGGCACTACCCACTTTCATTGCCGCAGTATAAACGAAACGCGCACACATAAATCAGTCAATTGCGAGTAAATAAATAAATAGTCCTCTAGCTGCGTGCGTACGCCAGTAGCGTCACGATTTACGCAAACGCAATTAAAACACAAAAAGTTCAAATAGTCGGTGAGGGGCTTATTTTGGTAGAGCCAATGTGCGTTTATAAACGTTTTTGGAAAGAAAACGAAGATGTTTTCGAATAGTCGGCCACAGAATGCTTATTATTTCCTTTCTTTCGGTTCGTACGGAGCGGAACAATAAATGTATTCGTGCGGTTCTAGAAAGCACTTGCATATACCAACACATTCCCATTTTTACAGCCCGCTTTCCAAGATGATAGTCGTTCATGGATTGTTTTCAAAAACTTAAAAAAATAGTTTCAAGAACAGGTTCTGTTTTTATAGTTAAGAAATGGGTATAAATTCAAATTAAAAAAAAAGATGAGAAGAAAATTATGTCTTAAAAAATTAAATAAACTATAGCTTCATTAGTAAATATCAATCATACTTACAAAAACACGAATTCCAATGATTGTTGTAAAAATGATAACATTTTTTTCGTAACGAGGTTTTCCAGATAAATCCGCATAATTCGATTTTCCGCGTAAGTCGATTATCTTCTGGAAAGTTGTTTATACTAAGGGATGAAGGGATCGAACATGAAGATTTCTCATGTATTTTTGCAATTTGTGTATTTCAAATACATATTATCTTTTAGAGTGATAAAGCAAAGTTTAGAAACACCATAACTAAACAACATTTTATCACAAGTAACTTTTACAGGGTCGCCCGATAGATATGATTCTTCGAGCCAATGATAGTGAAGCGCGCAACCGTTTAGAATATTCGCGGCCAATGATATCGATTAGCATGTAG
>KB663832.1:13755027-13773643 GCA_000349025.1 Anopheles minimus | reverse complement strand
TAATCGATATCATTGGCCGCGAATATTCTAAACGGTTGCGCGCTTCACTATCATTGGCTCGAAGTATCATGTCTATCGGGCGACCCTGTATAATACTAAAATATAACGAGCTTTTGGAAATATTTAAAAGCTGTGCAAATGTAATATGGAATACCACAAAAGAAACAAGAAAATCCACGCATGTTAAGAATCGCTTAATTTCAGAAAAGATTGTGTATAAGAACGAATTAATTGATCGATATGCATGCTGATGGCTGGTCGAATCTTGAGATTGGTGTACTTTCAGAAAGCCTGTACTTTCAGAAATGATGTACGGGCATATGCCCGTTTCGGAAGCCGTATTATTTTCTACAAAACTGGACAGAATATTGTTAGGGTTTTGAAAAAATCCTAGATTGGGTTTTACTATTGAACATATGACCCGGAAAATTGAATTAAATTGAATTGAAACATTTATGGAGATGGACGGGACGATTTGGATCTTAGTTTTAATTCTTGTTGGTTAAAATGATGCATCAATTGCTCAAGTAACTCTGGTATTTCCCTTTTACCAAAACTAAAACCCACAAGCTCGTTGTAGTTCGTTCGCTTTTCGCCGGTTTCGGTTCTGCCATGAACTCAGGCGTGTAACCGTGATAGTCGGATCTCACTGATAAGCAGTTGGAACTGGAAAGCAGTTAAAAATAGCATCACATATCGTCTCCCAACCGAAGCGAGCAGCTGCTGCATTGATCGTATGCTTTATTTTTCTTCGGCTGTATGTCTGGCTGCTGAAGGTCTTATCTAGAATGTTGCCAAATGTTTTGTCACCATCTTTGTCACAAGCCTTGTACCGGCTGCGTGTGCAGAACATTTGGCCGTCAAGGTTCACTTTCACTAGAAACACACCAGAAGCTTCCAACAGACACACCGAAGAAAATGAACATGTCTAAATATAAAAAAAATCCTTGTTTCTTTGAGATTTCTGTTTTATTTATTTATTTTATACTTGTTTATCAAAATATCATTGGTTTATCAAAATATCATTCCACTGCCCACAACGAGGCGACATTGTGCCTACAAACGGAGTCAGTAAGGAGTATTCGATTTTACTTAGTAATACCATCGCACTTACATACAATGAACTCCATGCATTTTGGGAATATTCTGTCATACAAACAAACAAAATTAGTCAAGACTGAATGGCCCTATCTAAGATCAAACCCGATTATTTTCATTAGGTCATTTAAAAGAACAAACAGACACAGCCTATCTATATAAATTGATTAGCTAAATATTACTACTACAGTGCGTAACAAAACTATAGGGCCACTTTTTTAAAATAACTATGAAAGCTAAGGAAATTGCTAGAAATGATGTTCTGCAAAGTTGTACAGAAGAAGAATACACATTTTCTGCGCCTAGTTGAAAATTGTTCCATGTAACATAAATGTAAGGCCTTACGAAAAACCATTGTTTTTTCGGGGAAATAATCGTTTTAAAATTTGGTAGAAATTGAAAGTAGTTTAAAAGGCTCTCGAACAATGTAAATATTTTTTAAAAATATTTTCCTTTATTGTCTAGTAAACACCAGTAACTTTTTTCATATGTCTAGTGTCCAGTAAACACTAGTAAGTTACATATCGTATATTTTGTATTATTTTTTATGCGCTCATATGGGTTTAGTTGTTTTTTTTTATAAAAATAATGTAATAATACTTTTTTATATAAATAATCTTTCAAGCTATGGTTGTAAAGTCTATTCCCGACTGCCGCGAATAATGCGTATGTCGAATATAGTATGACTCGTGGTTTATCTTTTGTTTTAAGCAATCACATGTTAGTGCTTCTCGTTTACGTGAATCATTCGGAACATGATATCTAAAACCAAGAAGGTTTTTAGTAGGGAAGTACTGAACACTATTTTAGTAAAACTAACTTTAACATTAATAAAATAAAAGGTACTTGAAATTTCAAAAAAATATATAACAACTGTCAAATTTTGAAATTCGCATAATTCGAAAGGTTTGCTTAACTCGGGAGTAGACTGTAAATAGCGTGAAACAATACCCAGAGCAAATGCAGAAGCTTAATGAGTGTGGAAAGATCTCTGGGATTATAAACAATTTTGTATTCTAATAAAAAAGAACTGGATGACTTATAGTTATGTTATGCACTGTACAATAATCAATAGAAATCTTTGGCATACAAGCTTCTAACGCGAATAAAAGCACAAATAATCTATCATTTGCATCATTTACACGACCTACCATTCTGATGGAAAGTGTCTGCGGTGGTGTATTGGATTACATTTACCGTTTTCCCAGTGAGGTTCCATATGGGTTCTTGTAACGGGGCTGTTTTTTTTTTCTTCTTTTTCCTCTGTTACATGCATACCGTTGTCAACGCATCTTTGATTGATCGACAAGGACCAAACACGCACACGCAAAACCGCCGGTGGAAACACAGGTGGAAAACATCACCTATTGGCGTGCACCCTTCCTTGTCGTCTGCAAAAGGGCGGAAGCTCTTGTTTCTCCCTCACCGGTTACCAGTTTTGTGCAGTGTGCCATTCCATACGTATTAACCATAGAAAGAGGCAACCGGGTGAAGGTGAGGTGATCTTGCTGCTGGGTTGTTTGCGAACCGTGCCGGCTAGATATGTTGTTGAGCAACCTGAACCAGTTGTTGTTGTTGCGTGTGCTCTCCGTCAAAAGGGGTTCCGGGACGGTGTTTGCACGTCTGCCCCCAGTGCAACCCGTCAGGTTTTCCGTTAGCGTAAGTTCTTCGCGGAATTTTTCACTCTGGTCATCGCGTCGCCGTCATGTCGCGTCATCCCGTCGTTGGAATGTGTGCCCTGGAACGTCCCGGACGTACGCAGTCCATTGGTCGCGGCATTGGCCGTCAGTTTTTTTTTTGTTTGCATTTTATGTCGCCCTTGTTGCTACTGGAGTTGAGGATACATTGGCGGAGCGATGTTAAAATTTTTCAATTTGAACATAAACAAGGATTGAATGGAAATTTAATTAAAAAAAAACGAAAACCAATGATGCAGAAAATTGTTCAGCATTGTATCAAACTATTTAGCTACATTCTGCTAGACATGTGTTAAGATGTTGGTAACCACAAAGACCGGGTAAACACAAATATAGACAGATACAAAAATAACAACCAACTGAACAAACAATGAAACAGATACACGAACAGTACATACATTGAAAAATATACGAAAACAAAACAATACCAAAGATATTTGCATAATAACTAAGGAAGGAGGCACTCTGTTGAAGTACTTGAGATCCATTGTAAGAATTAAATATCGCCACTAGTGGTGAATATGTCACATAAATGAGAAATTTATTTCGTTAGATACATTTAGCAATAATCCGTACACGTTGCTTCTTTTCAAACATAAAAACTTTATGACTTTATGTTTTTCTTCTGGCACACTCATCTCTAAATATTGGGGTTTACCATCATGCTCTTCATTAAATCGTTGTTGATATATTGTCAGTTACATATCCATATGGGATGTAGACTGATTAAATTAGATGACTATGATTAAATATACATCAAAATGAAATGTTTTAATCATTTAAGTGGTTGCTTTTTTCGCCCTTACATCCTTCTTTTGCTCAGAAAATGAGACAAGTTCCCTGCATCTCGTTGGGTCTTCGTTCGTAGATATCTTGAGAGCACACCGGTTGGTTTCTCTCAGGCATATGTGTTAAATCTTCTCCTCGGTACGCGCACAACTCAACCGAAGCAACCGTGCCGAAGGTCGTTTACATGGCCTTCACATTGGCACAGAACGGCACAGACCTGGAATGGAGCAGCCTTGGTCGAGGTCGGTGGAATGAAAGCAGTGGGAAAGGTGTTTCTCCCCCCCCCAACGCGGAATCTGGTTTAACGAACTGGACAGCGCGTTTAGAGTTTGGAGTGTATGTTGCCCTATCCATCTTTATCTTTCTTTCTTCACCGTTTCCGATGCTGCTTGTGTGATCGTTTTCGCGACACCGGAATGGACGAAAATATTATTGCGCGATGTTTTGTCTGAAGCGTCCGATATGCTGAACGGAAAACGACACATATGGAACATTTTTGGCTATACGATTGTTTTTATAGCATTCTGAATTACTTCATGTATCATTGCTTCGCGGGAAGTTAAACGATACTTGAGGGCTTGACACGCACACGGTTAAATTGGCCTCTTACACCATCTTATGATTGCAAGTTTACCCGTGAAAGTGGAATGAAACTAATTGTAGTGACATTACATCCAGCAGTAGAGGATGTTAAACAATGTATACATATCGTTAACGTTCGATTAATGTCACTCTAAAATGGATAGGTAGTCTAGTATTGCTTCAGCAATTATAACTAGATTATGGAGCAAATGTAGCAAATTTAATTATACTTCTAAGCAAAAATGTACAATTTACTCTCTGGGTACGCATCCCACGGGCTTACTTTGTATCAGCATCACAAATATGATAGTAAAATTAAGTTAACGGTTATTTAATAACTATTTCTGAACGTATGACATCTTCTTGTATGGCACTACAAATCTCGAGAGGCCTGCCATTTTTGGCTTCCGTGATACGAAATTATCTCCGTACTTGAACGGGCCCCCGGCCCGGATGAGATTCGATCCCCGGTTCTGCTGTATCGAAAAATTGGTGCTTCTATCTCCTGGGCCACCGAGCCGCTCACAATGAAGCGAATGAAATGAGCGATGAAATATGTCTTCTGTTTCGTATCGTGGCATCACTCACTCACTTCTGGAGATCATTCAATATTGGTGCACAATGTCTACGATGTAGAAGCTGGCTTCTGGAGATCCTGGAATATTGTGGACAATATCCATGAATAAATGCTGGCTTACGATACAAACGGAGCAGGCTGACTTTTGAAAGAGAATTTTCTCGCTCTCCTTCCCATTCTCTCTCATTGTTTTTTGTCTTTCAATTTTTTCCCTTCTTCTCTCTGTGTTTTCTTTTTTTTTCATTTCGCATAGAGCTTCCAAGTTTTAATTTCTTTTTATAAAATGTTTATTCAGCAAACCAAACTTAAACGCTGATTGATACAAAATTCATCAATGTATCACTGTTCCCAACAATGTGGATGATGTAGTTTGCAAACAAACTTTGGATAAAAGTCCTCTTGTTTGAAAAACTTTTTTTTCTTAAAATAGTTAGGAAAGTTAGGAAGTTAGGTGTTAACTAGGGATAATTACTGCTCTTTTCTGTAACAGTGTGCTCCAGGCTTAAGAAATACTACAGCACTTTGCAAACGCTGAGGCTGAAACCCCAGGGTCTCAACTGGGCCGCATGAGGTACCTTATTGTTCAAAAACAAACTGTGAACGCATGATCGACGATCCAGCGCCAGCCCTGACAGATAATAATATACATCATAGGCTCTTGCCGGTATGGACACGCTGTGGAAAGGAAGCCTCCGTTTATGTGAATAGACAGATTTAGAGGAGATACAGATTTAAGCTGGCAAAGTCAGAGGTCTCTGTGCCAATAATATTACACTGGAACGAGATAGATCATTTGTAGAATTTACAGCGCATATTTATATTTCCACGGAAAGTTACATCAGTCGTATCCTTGCGTATATCACACAAGAGGATTTAGAGAAAAAGAAATAATAGGATGGAACCGATAGGAAAAGAGAATACATAAGATAAGGAGCATAATTATGTTATCCAATATAGTGATTCTATTATCAGCATTAGACCACTTGCCCTATGATTTAAACAATCACGAGAAGCAAGTCACTGACATCTGCGGTAATGATAGCACAGGAAAAGGATTCGCACGCACAGATCCTCTTAGAGGCTTACGTACCGAAGCAATCAGACTGAACAGTGGTAGTTCCATGGAAACGCACAGTTAGCATTGCATTTGCGCAAAACACGCAACCTGGGCAATGGAGACTCATCATTTAACATGCGATAGAAAGCCGCCGGGGTGATAAAATGGCTCGTACTTCTGTGTGGATGAGTGTGTCTCCCGGTAACGGAAATACAACACGGTTTTACTCCTAGTTTACTGCATCATTGACTGGCCCTGACTCCGGGGTGTTTGTTTCCTTTACCAATCGGTGAAGGATATCCGGTACGATTGGATGTGCTCTCTGCCCTGGCCGATAGATATATCTTTCTTGCCGTATGGTTCGATTGTTTGGAGAGGTGTCAGGTTTCACGTGCGGTAGGGTTGCACAGCTGTACACGAGAGACCTTCTGGTGGATGAACGTTAAAGTGTAGTCGATAGCGTTTTGGCGAAATGTATAGCAATGGATGGATATACATTGCCTGAAAATGTTGAGGAAACGCTAACTAAACGAGACGACCGTTGTTTGACATCTATTAGGCACTTTTGCACTACCTTTTACACCGCGCTCACCAGCGTTCAGGAGCACAACCTCCATCAGCAATGATTGATGATGATTGGGGTGGCATCAGCGCATTTTTTTAATTTCACTCCCTTATTGGGAAGCTTTTCCAAAGGTGGATGCCATGCCAAAGATCACTAGCGAATGCAACAAAATGATCGTTTCAGGCGAATGGGGGAAAAAAAAACTTTTTGAGCTAAATTGTATAAAACAGAGTAAATCATTTATCATCCCGGGCTCACGGTTCGATGCAGCTCATACAGTGCGCTAAAGGTCAAATGAGTACGGGAAGGGTGTACACGTGTGCGTCAGAATGCATCTTCATTGCACAATCGGTGGCACGCATTTGTTCGAACACCGATGACAGACGACACAATGAAATATGAAGCTAGGTTCGTTAGTCGTTAGGTTTCAACCTTTTTCGTTGCGCAGTGGCAATTCATTAACCAAACCAGGAAAAAAAAACTGGATTTAATTTTCCGTGTTGATTTTCGTCATGTTCTCAAATGTGTTTGCTTGTTATCGTCTGTACCTTAGCGATGCCGCACGTGTATGTATTTATCTGCCGCTATTCAACGATCAGCTGTAACGGTGTGAATGGAACACCTTCCGGGCACATGGCGAGATGATGTTTGCTTGGAAATCATCTACTTCCCTTCCATTCGGCCCGGTGTTTTCTTCCCTTTTCAAATCAACCAGCAAATCTTTCTGGCCAACCTCACACCTGTCCACATTGTCCTGGGGACTGTCTTGGTGGTGGGCAAGATTCGGCCGATTTTTGTGTGTATGCGTGTACGCGTGTGCCTGTGCCATTACTTCTGCCGTGATTAATGGTTTTATCGGTAGCCTGCTCCCTAATATAAACCTTCCATGATCTTCGGTACACACTGTATGGTGACTCCCCATGGGAGTTTGTTTATCCAGCGGGCCACGTTGCTTCTCTGCGGTCAGGTGTTTGCTTTATTTGATTTGTTCGTCGGTCGAAACAACCCGGGAACAGGTAAGCGGAGGGAATATGGTTAGATACGAAACAATGCGGTACGGATTGGGCCGGGGATAACGAGCCCGGTGTCCAATTATTTGTAGGCGTTTAACGATGTCGATTATCTAAACACATTTATCGGTAAGAGATTCTGCTAAAGCGGGATCATTTAATTTGTAACATTCGTTACTGAATTAGTTGATCGTTCATCGGTTAATCGGTAATGTATGGTTCTTCGGTGTCGAAGTTGAGAAGGTGAATTAATTGTGAAATTGTTTTTTTTTCTTCCAACTGTTTGTAAAATTCTATCAAATTTGATTGAGAAGCTTTTACTACAAATGACTAGTTGGCTTAACGAATCAATATTTTGCGATCGCACCCAATTGCTTAGAAATCGATCCAAAATTGTTTTAAATGTTTAATATGTTTTGTATATTTGCTTAAATGTATTCAATTGTTTCAATCAATCTAAAATATAATGTAAAATAGAGAATAAAAAATATAAGAAGAACTTAACAAGTAAAAATACAACAACTTAAATGTAAAATAGAAAAAAAGGAAAAGAAAATATAGGAATTATAGGAAATGAAATATAAAACCTATTCGTTCAAAGTAAACAAGGAGTAAATAGAGTGTCAAACTTCATACTGAATGAACATGGAGATTTTCAATTTCCATTTGTTCATTTTGTTTGAATATCAATCGGCAGTCATTTCAAGCTATGCATAAATCTTTAATGTTGGGAATTTTTTATTTTATCTTCTTTATCTTGACTTAACGACACGTTTGCACATTACTTACTAAACTTGTTATTTTACTTTCTTTGATTGATTTGTTAATGTATTTAGATTTCAATGTAACGCAGTTTTGCCTTTCTTTATTTAAATTCAAAATTCCAGCTACTGCCCTTGTGACTTGCAACATTGTAATAGCAATTTGCACCAACAACTGAAGTGCATTTGAACTGAAATGACAAATGATTGATGCTCGAGGAATAAAAATTCTACTCTCTTAAAATTCCTTTTAAAAGGGGACCCCAAATATCGTTATTATAATGTTCCAATTTTGCGGTTTGTTTTTTTGAAAATTATTCAAACATCTTTCTCTCTGAACCTTCGTTGGACAAAGGTTTGTTTGTTGGTACTATTACCTACGATTACATTGTAGTGTTAAATCAACAAATTCCAGTTGTTTTATGTGGACCGCAACATTTTGACAGTTGCATTATGCATACCGGTGTGCGGACAGATTTTAGTAATGCATCACACACCGTATTCCCATCGTTTATTTGCACAAACTCACCCGTTGTGCCAACTATTCGCAACCGTTCAGGTGTTGCAGATTAGATGTCTCTTGAGCGTATCGTCACAAAATAGTTAATGGCGGACGGGTCCGTTTACGTGGTTGAAAGCGCATCCCGTTGGGTAGTCGTTGTTGCCGCGAATGCACCGCAAATTTATTTTGGACCGGGTTCAAGTGTACCGGACGCTACTCATATCTTTTTTGTTAGAGAAAAGCTGGCTGAAAATGATCCTTCATACCCGTTACGTACGTGACGTTTGAGAGAGAGAGAAGCTCGATGGTGGTTGGAATGCGCGGTGGGGTGGATAGGCTAATAAATTTTCCCAAGCAAAACATCCCAACTCCCATGCAAACCGTTTACCCTAGCCGGCTTCCGTTTTTTTTCCATCTCATTTCACGTGAAATTTTCTCGCTAGAATGGATGACAGCGAACGTTCGCGTACACGTTCATCCATCCCGCCGGCAATGGATTGTACCGATGCCGCACCAAGATCTACGCTCCATACAGCGCGGTGGGCTATCTGGGAAGCGACGGTAGCCAAAGGTCGATCGACCTCGTGTCAACGGTTTGACGTTTCATGCTGGATCTCGTGCACTTCGCACATCTACAGCACGTGTTGCCGCGCAATCCGTTGCGCGACGGTCCAAGTGAATATTCAGATGAGCAGAACACGCGGCGACAACCTCTCGCTGTTGCGCCTCTACCGTCTTTCCATAGGGGTGATGGGCCGTGGATGATAAATAGGAATTTGGTTACTATTTCCATCGGTACAGGGTAAGTAGATTGGATGTGACGTTAGGTTTGCCGTGCGGCAAAAATGACACGACGGATGGAGCTGAACCCCTAAATGGGATACCGGACAGTACGAGTCGACAACCACGGCAATACGTGACGTTTTAAATGCACTCCAACAGCTGCAACGGGTGTCGTGATTGCTCTCATGATACGATCGCTTGGTCGATCCTCGGGCAGTTTCATATTCTTGTGAGAAAATCGAGTCAATTAATTCGAGTGATTATATTTAAGATGGTAACTTTAACTTACCTAGAAACACACATCCACCCGTTCATGATCGATTGTCGCGCGACAGTAACAATGCTTCACTGTCAAACGGCATTAAATTTATGGCATTTACTTAGCCGTGGTCGGAATGGCCTTTTACGGCGTTAGCTCTACCTTTTTCAATTAAACTTTAGATGACATTCCGTTGAGGTGCGCTTTCTATTTTTTGTGTGTGTAAATGTATTTCTCATTCCATACGTCCGCATTGTTTGTCATCGTGAAGCGCTGGATGTTCCCGGTCAAACTCATCGCAAGCCGTCCTACGTTGCATAACCATCGGTCGTGTTCATCTTTGCATTGTTCGGGCCGGTATTTGCATACGTGCAAATATGCATCCACGTCGCCGGAGGACGAATCAATCGGGCGGGATTCCCCGGAGAATGGCAACTGCTAACCGCTGGGCGCGTTCTGTACGTTCCGTGGATGTAGTTGGAGTGGTGTTTGCAAAATTCGACAACACCGGTGCTGTGGAGCTGCACTTAAGAAGCAGATGAGCCACCGGCGATTGTAGCCTTTCGGCGCATGGAGAATTGTTTGTTGATGAGAATTATGAATAATCAGTAGATGGCAAACAAAGGCGGATATTTGTCGGTAGTATTGGTGCATTTACTTACAACTAACTGTGGTGGTACTTAGTATGATCCTACATCTGGCACTTAATGTGTTAGCTGGATGATCGGTGTCATTCTCTGATGGGTAAGAAGTGTGAGTGCATTTCGGTTATTTTAAGTCTAGAAAAGCAACAGTATTGGGTTACGTTTGTTAAATTTAAGTTTAATGAAATACTTTCTGATCATCTCTGATTTAGACTTATGCATCTGAATGAAATACTGCGAATTTCTTATCTAGAGATTAATTAATCCTCAGTTGTGCTGCACAAATTATATTCTCCACCCGTTCTGAACTAAATAAACTAAAAAATAAATAGCTCTCTAAAACTCTTATTTCCCCAGAAATCCTGATTGGAGATTTATGAAATATTAAAAATTCATAAATATTTTTTTCCAAAGCTAAAGATACTTTAGCAATGATTAATTTACACGGAGTTTTATAAATGCACTTTTAATTCATTCATTCATTATAAAGACATCTATCCTAAGTTGGCAGAATTAAACAAAGACGGTAGAATGGACCTTAACAGGAATCAGAAACGAAGCGCAAGATTAATTGAGATTATTTACATCAGTGATCAACTGTTTTGTGTAGAAAGCAGTAAAAATAAATAATCATTTACAGAGAGTCATTAGAGCCTAATTTCATCGATCTAAACTCAGTATAAAGTAGTGGTCTTATCCTCAAGTTCCTGCTAGGAATCTGGAAGTAGATATCGAGTCATGCGTCTATTTCGGAGGGAGTCAAGTTCGTGTAACAGGCACCAAGATACTATAAGAGGGATACGTAGACTCACAAGATCAAAGAATACGAACATTAGAAGGGTTATTTAAACTCAGGGTTATTAAAAAAATCATGTTTCGCAAGCTTAAATAGTAAAAACTGCATTAATCAACTTTATAGCATACATGAATCTATTAGGATTGATGAATCTGTGGAGAAGCATGAATCCTTGCAGATTTATTCTGGTATGTTTTTTTCGATCAAGATCGTAAAATTGTATGCGATAGCTACTTCGTGTTGAAGTCGATTTCGATCGACAGTGTTGCGTTGGTCGAATCGCATCGCATGATATGAAGTTTTATTTATTAAAGCAGAGGCTATTTTCCTCGAACGTTAAATCCGAAGTACACGTCCGAAGTAAACATATGAGACATTGGAAGGTTTCATTGGATGATGAGATTTTTCAAGAATGTCTTGTGTGGTACGTTCAAATCCCACGACTAATGAACGGTGACCATGTGGCCATGTGCGTGTGTATATTTATCGTAATACTTCCTAAGGTAAACTGTTTGCTTCCACTCTGGATCGTCTCGTGAACGACTAAGACTAACTGCTCCCGATTCGGCGATGGTTTTAATTAATTGAGAAAATTTCTTAATTTAATCAGTTATATCAGCTTGCGGGCACGTATCCCAGTCCCGGATTTCCGATCCTTGCTTTCAGTTTTAGTGCACAATGTTACCGAGAGATTGCAAGCATGATTTTACGGTGGCCATGTTCTAGAACATCACATACAATGCATGCTAAATACGAAGAAGACATTTCCGCTTCGCTCAAAGAAAGTCATTCATGGGTAGTGTTCGGGTTGGTGTAATACTGCAACGTCTTTCTTCTAGCAGCACAATCTGGTGTGGGTTTGGTTTTGGCATAGCATTTTGAGACGTTGTCATGCCAAGAAGCAACCGCTTTTGTACCGTGTCCGGTACATTTTGTGGGTATCGGAGGCTCCGGGCATTTATGGTGGGCCCAGGGAAAATCCCTCCAAAACAGCACAGATCCTACCGGTTCATCCTGCTCGAGCCGAGCCCGATCAAAGCCATCCAAAGATGGCCATGGTTGGCAAAGGCAAGCCAATCATTTTGGTGCATGTCGGACCGTTCGTCCAACTCGTCCAGATCCTGTATTGCATATAGTGTTGAAGGAGGAAACCATGCAACAAAGCTCAACGATTTCCCGTGGACGGAAAACGGGTTGCAAAGTGGTGGTGGGTCCGGTCGCGGGTGTTTATTTACGAAGATGCACTTCCGCTGCATCACAGTGGATGGGATTCACTAAAGCCCAGAAATAGAAGTCATCATTTCCCTTCGCTTCCGGTAGATCCCGCTGCCAGTCGTCAACCGCCAGTAGAGCTTCCGTTCCGGTAGCTTTAAGGTGAAAAATATTCAATACTTGATTGTGCTGCCTGTAAGTGCTGCTTCGGTGCACCCGGAGTGGTTGCAGGAAGCATTAAACTGCACTGCGATGGGGGATGTGAAAGTATGTCAGCGGAGGTGTGAATGCGAGCGGTATGTTTTATAATATTTTATTTAATCAGCTCACCGTGCCGGTGCCTGGCATCATTGCAACATTTCTCGTTCGTCTTTTTTTTTTCTTTTTCGCTGCAGGAGGAAAAATATATTAGCATGTGATCATAAATTTGCTTTTCAATCTGCAACGGGAAATATAAATTGAGAAGCTTTTAGGAGCAGCTCAGCAAGATGGGAACGAAAAAACAGGGGTTTTGTTATGGAATGAAACATGACTTTTATCAATCTCCGTGTAAGCGACGCTATGGAAAGAAAAGCGCTATTTTTGGAACAATGATGTATAGAAATAATGCATAGAAACGTCTCAGGAAGATTTATCTTATGTGTACAGATAAATTTACCCTCGAGCCTCAAGAATGGTCTAATGATAATTATAAGTAAATGGGTGGTGGCGGAATACTTGTGAAAAAAGTTCGTATAAACCATTTCAAAAAGGATCTACTGATTTTAACTTCAATTCTTGTCTATTTGCGGTATTTCCAATACTACCTAGTTAAGCCTTTGAAGACTTTTATCCACTGCCTCTGTATCGGTAACAGTAATGTGCCGTAGTCATCCGATCCGTTTTCCCGGCATTTCCGGCGGACGTATCAACTTCAATTCGTGGAGCTACACATTCCGAACATCTTAGTTTCTACAGATTTGGACTTATGGGATTACTGGAATTTTAAAGTATATTGATCTAGTCGACTGCGATTGTTACTCACTCTTTAGAATGTTCTGTTAGCGTCCGAAAGTAATGGATTTATTCAAAAGTGCAATAATCTATCTGATCACTTTTCTCTTCCAGCTCCTGAAGTGCGATGCACCCTTGTCCGTCGAAACACTAAGTGGCCACCTACTACTTCCGGTAAGTTGATCCGCCACTGGCTTACTATACTTATTGATACCACGTAGTTGGATAGTTAGTCCTAACCCCGTGAGATGTTAAAGAACTCTAGCACTCTTCTCCTCCAAAAGAGCTGCTTAGCACAACACTAGTCATTGCCATTATTACTAATCTGGTAAGCTTGGCCAGAACTTCAGCAGAGGGCGTCGAAGATTTTCAACTTGTCTATTCCAGAATAAGTCTATGAACTGATGGAGGGGATGGCACTACTGCTCCTCTATCTTTTCCAAGATCTGGAGCATGGATATTACCTTGAAAGAAAAATATATAAATTCCTAAATCCTCTTAACTGTTTCCAACAAAATAATTTCACTTTAATTCATCTTGCGCTTTGTGCCACATTAAAATCACATTATTGCACCATTATGTTACCACCGGTTAAGCTACGAGGCGAGTACCAATCGGAGCTACAGATGCTGTTCACTGTTTTTCTTCCATTCCATGTTTGAGCGAGAAAGTTGGTCTCGTTTTCTTCTAGTAAATGGCAGCAGAACGTTAAAGCCTTCGGTAGTTTATTACCATTACGTTTGATTTAGACGGAAGCTCAGCGTACGTCACATATATAAATACACAGAGTGTGCTCTACACCGTAGGATGCACAACGCCATTGCTGCTATTAATCTGTGCTATAATTTGTGCATGTCTTAGTAACATTTGAAGCTTCAGAATGTGTGCGCAATGCAGCAGGAATGTAAATCTCGTCCAGTATCTTTATCTCGATACGCTTTATCCACCCTTTCATGCCATCTGTGTGGGTGATTTGTCGATTGTAAATCAGCATTTAAAACAAGAAGCTTACACTAATCAAGGAAAATGCTAGTCCTTTGTGTCGGTGTTCGAAACTGGGATATAAAAAATACCTACACGCCCCATCTAAACAATATGTAAGTCGTCCGCCAACCGGAGATGGTCCGTGACAAGGGCGAGATTGTACTTCACGTGCAGTTTTCTTCCGCACCGACACCATAACCCAGTGCAACGCGTGCAGTGGCAGTGGTGTATGCTTTTCACACAACAGTATCCACATTGTTTGTCCGGTTGGTGTTCAATCGGAAAGTGTCGAATACCAACCCGAAGGAAGAGGAAATAGTTTCCATTTACACTCTTCTTCGTGATGCTACTTCTTGGCGGTGTGTGCCCCGGATAAGAGTGTCGGGGTGTAGCACACACCCTTCGAAGGGAAGATTGTTATTTCGAGTGTAACTTAATTATCGGCCGTCATTGTGCCACGCGTTTTGTGTACGCGTGGCTTCGTGTCCTATACTCGGCCCGGATATCCGGGCGCTCCGGGATAGACTAGCGCACTAGGGGAATCTTTTGTTTGCTCGTTGGAAACGGAGCGGAGAAAGATGCAGTTGGCGTTGGGTGTCTGAAACGGTTGCTACCGTTTATTTGTTTTATGTGCTAGTTCTTATTGATATTTTATATTACATATAGTCGAGCCCAATGTATTTTAAAAAATGTGATTTTCTTCTTGGTATTTGCTGAGCTGAGTTTTATATAATAAAGAAATTTTGATTATATATTTAGGATTTTCTATATTTCAAGGATATTGTGATTTAGACGCCGATGATGTTTTTATACACCAATATTCATGCCCCACACAATTGAAGAGTTGATACGAATGTTCTTTTACACCCACTAGCGACACGGACTTGTCGATGCATCCGATGACGCTAGAGGATGTGAGAAGGGTTTAGTGTTTCTGTCCCATCGATGAACAACGGTACAGGATGTTTGTGAGGCGTACCGTATCCGATCGTGTAGTGGCAAAGTGATTATTTCCGGTGGAAGGAGAGAGAGGAAAGGATGTGAAACAAGAAACAATAATTAAACTCGCAGCAATGTACATTAAAGAGGAAACACAATGCTATTGGCCGCTCGGTAGTAGTGGGCTGTAATTTAAATAGAAGCGAAATGATAATTATTTCAAATATCTGTCTGTTTTCGGTTGAATGTTGATGAAATTGAACATTTCCCTGTTAAAAGTGGATGTGGTTTTAACTCGTTTGTAGCATTTACCAAAGGGAGTTTAATAATATCAGTGATTAATGAGTAATTCCACACTATCAATAGTCCTGGTCAAACACATCCACATAGCGAGCTTCATCCAGGCAATGACAATAGAAGGAGAAAAAGCAATCTCACCCACGCGTAAGCGGAAGCAAGCTGGCAACAAACTTTAATTACAAGCAATTAAGCGCGTTAATGTCCAGTGTGAGCGCGAACACCCCCGGGGCGTTGGAACAGGGCACCCTGGAACATGTTCGCATACGGATGAAGCATTGAAATCAAAAGTTCATCGCCTACGGACGACCGGGCGTCTCCATGGAAAGGCTATGGGTAGATAATGTCGAAGCCGTTTGTACCAAAACAACACATACACTGCCCTTCCGCATTCCTTCGCTTCCATCCTCTTCACATTTGTCGTTTATTTAATCTTCGGAGTTTTTTTTACAGCAAAGCAAAATGGTGGTAGTAGTGGTAAGGAAAATTAAAACGCTTCACAAGTTGGTATTCAAGAAGCCGCCCGCGTTTTTCTTGCCGAGTTAGCAACCGAGGGGTTCCGGGACGTTCCATTATCCGGTCACCAGCGCAGTGATTAGGCAGAGATAATAACAGAAAAAAGGTCAATTCGTGCCCCATTCCCAGCGGCCCCTCGTAGCTAATGCATCGGGTGGGGTCGTTGCACGGGTTTTTGCGCACCAAGGTGACGATGAAACCGTTTGGGACTGAAAAACACAACCTTCGCCGGTAAGCTTGCGATCCGCCTGCGATTCCGATCGATGGGGTGGGCCAAGGGACAGCGAGGAGGGGGTGTTAAATCCAACAAGGCAGCCATATTGTGTCGCGACGCAGTAACGTCATTTGGATATGGTTTTTTTTATTGTTTGTTTTTCTTTTTTCGTTCTTTTATTTCGCTTCGTTGTAGCTTCGTGGCCCCACCAATATGTTAACTGTATTTTTCTCGGGGGTTTTTGTTTTTATGCTTCACACCCAACCACGATCCGGTCGACAGTGTACCGCGACAGTAACGGCAGCTGATGGCTGCTGCTAAATGATATGCATAAAGCTATCATAATTATGATAACGTTTATGTTTATCTACACCATCACATTCATTTCCAGCCGCACGTTCTCGCTCTGTTTATCTCCTTTTCTCTCACTCGCTTTTATGCTGTTTGTTATCCATGCAATGTACAAATGCCAACACACCAAAACAAAGGAAACGTTGCGCCGCGGCAACCGATTCGTGGCCGGGTGCTGTTGCGCCATAAAGTGCTCGAACTGATGATGTCCTTTTGTCGAATTGGTCCTTTTTCGTTGTTGGCTGTTCCGTGCGGTATGGAGGGTATGGTGGGGGTTTAGGGCAGGACAGTGGAATGGGGTTTTTTCTGCTGTTGCGTTTTGCATTTTTATTCGCATTTTCAACGCGCGCCTCCGCCTGGACCAAATGTTGATTTTGCCGTATGGTTTATGGTGTAAGTATGTGTGTTTGTTTTGTTTGAAGGGTTTTGTTTTCTGCTGCTTTATTTTCGGCCGTTGATTAAGGCACCCGTGCTGGTTGCCGGTGCCCGGTACCACCGGTTGGTTTTGTGCCGTTTTAATTTTTCATAGCTTCGGTGGCTCTTTACATTGACGTGCTTAGTTGAGTGGATGTTGTTTATCGGTATTAATGTTTCTGTGCTACGGAGAAACTGACCATTTGAAGTGGCGACAGGCAGGTTGAGACGGAACGGGCGCACTGGGGAGGGGGCGCGATGGGTAAAGTTCGTTGACTGTCAGCTAGTGGTGGAAGATGAGAAGGGATGATAATGTTTTGTTATTTATATTATAACAGATGTTGTTTTTTAAAGGTTTAAATTGAAGAAAATTTTATGCACTTAAAGATTAAAATGACCGATATATTAGTTGCTAAAATGAAATGTTTTATATGAGAATTTTGTACAAAACGCATGAAATTCGAAAGACATTGTTCGATTTCTATAACATTTAAGAAGGAAACAAACCCTGAAAAATGTGGAAAATTAGATACTTTGTTTCTTATCTAATTATATTTGATTAAAGCTAGGTTCAAGCTCAACTTAAGGTTCACTCCATTAGTGGAGTAAGTTTGACCTTTTTTTTGTACAATGTAATATAATTACTCCTGCACTCAAGGAGTCCTTTAGGTGGGGTTTTGAAACTATTTTCCAACCAATTTACTGACCAATGTTTCGAGTGAGGGCGGAAAGTGTTGGCTGTGGTTTGGCTAGATGCAGGCGATCACCTCCGAGCGGGGACTGTTGCTGTGATGGCATTTGTTTTCTTGTATCTACCTTGTTGATTATAGCTAGCTAGCTCGGTAAAGGGGTTATTGTACTTCGATTAATGAAGACAAACAACTTATCGAAGAGCGTGGGAAGGTGGACAACTTTAAGAAAACGGGTCAGCTACATTTCTGCTTCAAGGAGCTACGGTTTGTAACTGCTTGCTTCTTGTACTCCTTTGTACTCTTTTTGGAAGATCTTAATCTTAATAATATAAATTTTGCTCTAATCTAACTAGCACAATTCAAATCACTTTACACACTGCACTGCCTTGGATGAGATGTTGTTATTTGTAGGTATTGCTGATGTACTGTGATATTCGTGAAATATTTTTATCAATTGTCGTAGGTCTTGTTGCACAGCGGACGACCAATTGGTAGCCATTTGTAGAAGCTTTAAAATGAGTTTTTTTTTTCCTGTGATTTTATCGCAAAAACAGTTCTTTTTTAATTGCAGTTATTGCAATATATTGTTTTATTCGTGTTATCGTTTGAATTTTTTTCTTCTTATATCAATTTTGATTGGTTATAGAAGTAGAAGTAGAAGTAGAAGTAGAAGTAGAAGTAGAAGTAGAAGTAGAAGTAGAAGTAGAAGTAGACGTAGAAGTAGAAGTAGAAGTAGAAGTAGAAGTAGAAGTAGAAGTAGAAGTAGAAGTAGAAGTAGAAGTAGAAGTAGAAGTAGAAGTAGAAGTTGAAGTTGAAGTTGAAGTTGAAGTTGAAGTAGAAGTAGAAGTAGAAGTAGAAGTAGAAGTAGAAGTAGAAGTAGAAGT